>JAOXYD010242311.1:0-17007 GCA_028565735.1 Pinacopodium congolense | reverse complement strand
ATTCTTTTGACCATTTAAGATGTTATCCTATTAATTTTGAGAGTTGATGATCAATTTATGAAATTAGGATGAATTAGAAGAAGCATGAGATGATTTGATCTCATTTGTGACTTGATTTGATAAATTACTTATATAACCTCCTAATTGGTCATATTAAATGAAGGATTGAAGAAGTTTGTTCAACGATGTTGATGGATATATTGAATTAATTTTCCATGTTTTTAAATTATTTTGAAATTGATGATTAATTATGAATTTTCTTGAGGATAAGAAAAGTTTATGTATGACATAAATTAATAGGAGTTTATTTCATATGACTTTTCATGATATTTGGTTTTGAATTCACTCCTATTTTATGTTTAAAATTTTTAATTTGTGCCTATAATTGTTTAATTTGTAAATGGCAACCTAATTGGAAAGGAAATCAAGGAAATTGTGAAGAATAGAGATGAATAAGTATCAAAACGGCGGGACAAGTCAACACCACATTTTACTCCTAAAGACCATCATTTAAATCCTTTCTAGATTCAAAAAAGGGGGTGTTACGGTGTCGTTGTACTCCTTTATAATAGTCGAGAAAAAAATAGTTGGATCTCCTTATCTAATCAGCTGGAAGTTGCCAACTTATTCCTGCACTCTAGTAGTTGGAGAAAGATCAAACACGAAATGAAGACGGAAATCTCAAGACGTTCTACTTAAGGGCTCTTTTCTCTTATTTTTCAACATTTTGATAATGTTTTGCATATTCCTGTTTGTATTTGAGGATTGATAAAGCTCCTACACGTGATTCAAGCTTGTAACATCTTTAATGTTGTTTAGTTGTGCTTTCCAACTTTTTTTTTCATATTATAATTCACTCTTTTTTTCTCATTTGTGTAAGAACATGATGAATATTATGAGAATGATCAATTTCTTACTTCAAATGAGTGGATGCAATTTCTTGCTTCAAATGAGTGGCTGAACTTGTTTTTGTTTATGGATTGCTTTTGAAATTTTCTAGATATGTGTTGAACGTGTTTGTATGCATGATGGGAGGTTATCCTTTACTTAAATGATGAGATTAACGCTTGTTCCAACATAAACACTTGAATAAAGTTAAGAAACAAGATAGGATCCTAGAAATCTACCTAATTTTTTGGACTAATCATTAAGAAACCTAATTTAAATCATTGTATGACCAACCTTTGGTTTTTCTTGAGGGTTATAATATGAAAATGAGAACTTTTAGTTTAAGATTCCTAGTCTTTATGCCTAATACTTAAAGATTGATGTATAATCATACTTCATCTTAAGTCACTAGATAAAAAGGTTTGTCTTAACCATAACTTGTCTTCGATTTAGAGAAGTGACCCTAACACAATCCCTTCAATGCATAATTAATCCATTTAGATCATTTAAGACCAATTTCATAACTATTTTATCCATTTAGGCAATCCTTATTACTAACTAAGTTATTGTGCATAATTTAGTAATTTTCGTTTTAATTAGTAACTTTAGTTGTAGCTTCATTTGGCCTTGAATGTCTAGATAATTGTGATCCTAATTTGTCCTAGTACTTGCAATTTAGTATAGATTCCCTGTGGAGTGATAACTTGGATATAAAAAATACTTCCATATATTAGTTGCGACTGCTACACTTGCCATCAGTGCTAGTTTATTTTTGATTTAAGAAAAGTGTGCTTAAAAAACATAATTGTGAGTGAATTTGGATTAATTTGCCTTGATAGAAAACCAACAAGACTATATTAGAGACCATGTGGAGAATGATGAATATATTATTGTCTCTAAAGTTGAAAATGTTTCTATTTATTTGTCTAGAGACTCCATCAGTAACATTTTAGGAATGCCAATTCATCCAGAGTTCTCTCACTATTATTGTTTGTCTAAATATAGTGACGCTCACACCTTGGTCCTTAGAGTTAAAACCATTTTTTGAACTAAAGAGTGAGCAAGGCATTATTGAAAAACCTAAAGATGTGAGGAATTTAAGTGTTATCCTTAAGTTTCCTCATTTATTCATTAATTATAACTTCATCTCGTCTAGTGGTCACTATAATGACTTAGGTTATCATGATCTTTGGTTCCTTTCCATCGTAATGCTTAGTGAGATAACCCAATTAGGAGATTTCATCTTACATAACATGCTTCATTTAGTTCATGCAAAGGAAAAAAGATCAAAATATTCCTTATTCCCTCATTTTTTATCACATCTTCCAACATTTTCAGGTCCCTCCTATGGAAGATGATTTTGAGTGCAATTCGTTCTTTGATAAAAACTCTCTAAAGAACATGATTTTTTGATCTGTTGATGGCCATATAACTCGACCTTGTCAATGACAGCAACGGTTTGCCACTCTAGTTCTTCATGCTGATGATGATCTTATTCTAAGTCACATTGCTTTTGTACATTTTGATAATGAGGGTACATCTGTTGGACCTCCCCCCACACCATCTAATATTTAGTATGAGATTACATCCCTTCATCATAAGGTTGATTGTATGTGGTCAACTTAAAAAGCATACCATTGTGCTTCAAGAGCATACCATTATACTTCACGAGTAGACCACCTTAGTTTACTAGCTTTTTTCCCGTCTCCCTTCTTTGCTTCCATCAAATGCTTCTTAGAGACTACTTTTTTTTTTCTTTTCTCTTGTTAATTGTTGACATATTGTTGTTATTTTTTTTATGTATAATGTTATACCTTTTATTTATTTCATTAACATTTTATTATAAAGGTGTTTACTCTATATTTCTTTTCCTTACCATATCATAGTTTCCTATTCCTTTGCTTATAGTTTTTTCCCCTTGCTTGGATACACTATTTTTCTTACCTTTCATATATATGAATTTTTATTTATGATTTCAAAAAGGTAGAGAAAGTTATGTGATATTATGTTTCATTTGGATAATTGTTTCAATTGGATAAGTGTGATATTATGTTCATATCAGGGGAGTATGCTTTTCTTGCTCCTCTCTTATTGTATATATTTAAGGAGAGTTTATTAAAACTATGATGATTATGTGGTTTTAAATGTAGAAATTTTTACGTTATTTTCCCATAATATAACATGGTTTTGTTATCACTAAAAAGGGGGAGATTGTTGAACTAAGGTAGGTTCCAATTTATTTTAATGATAATAAAACAAACTCTATTACTAAAATATATTTTTGACTATGTTAAAGGATAAGTATATGGATGAAGTATTTGAATTCCCTTAAAGAGCCTTAGAGTTTGATTAGAGATTACGATGATTATATATGAAGATTCAAAGATATCAAAGATGCAAATTAGTTTGATATAGGTTTACTTAACTATTCTTAATGTAAGTTTTGCTTAATTTTGATTTGGTTATTTAAGAGGCTTATATATGCATATATGCATTCATGACTTAGAAAATATTTGTAGGTGCATAATCAGGAGGATTTATGTGTTTGATATGTTTATTTGTGGAGAATCCACTTGATATATGATTGGGTTGAACAAGAATGAATTAATATGGTTAGATAATTTGTATGAATTATAAATTAGATAAAAGAAAGTGTTTTTGGTTGTAAAAAGTGTTTAGGTTTGATAGATGTAATTGGATTTTTTTTGGGATAAGGTTAAGTTATTTTAGGTTGAAATGTTGTCATCTTGTATAGGATGGTCGATCGAATGACTAGAGCGATCTATTGAATATCGGTTGACAGCACCTAGGCTATCAGTCAACTAAATGTGATGATTTTAGAGTGTGAGTTAAGGAATGGTCAAATTATACAATAGTAAAAACATTAATTATGTATAACATTAATATATCCATTACACAATGGCTAGATGGTCCTTTTGTGTTCAAATAGGTTGTTTAGTGTGTGTTATAAATAAAAAAAATTAAAAAATATTCTAGAATTATTCCAAAAATTGTTACAAGTATTTATGTGTCTTTATAGCCAAGTTTATAAGCCATGTTGATTGTGTGTGGCATTCTTGAGAGTGTTGTTTTTCATTCATTTTGGTATCCTTTTTAATACATTAAAGTGAAATTAAGTTAAGCAATTTTCAAAACTTCTTTCTTTATGAGATTATAAGGTTACTATTACCCTAAGGGGAAATGAATAATCCAAAAAAAATGGAAATAGGGGCTCTAGTCATTTGATCTCTAACGATCCTCCAACTGCTCCATATGTAGCTCGAGGTGATCCATCTGATCATAAAAGGTAGTCATGCTAGAATGAAGCTCATAATGAAACTTTGAGAGGTTAGAAATAGCCCGAATGTCATCTTGAGGTAGATTTAAAGGAGACACAAAAGTAGGTGAGTTGAAAAGCGAAAGATGAACACTCGACATCGCCTCAAAAGACTCATCACCCATAAACTCCTTAGGTATAGGAGGTACAAACAGAATCAAAGGATCATCACCTCTCTCACCCTCCTACAAAAGCCTGACAATGCAACCTCAAACTCAAACATACTTCCACAGCTTGAGTGTGGAATATGAGATCTATGATGCTCTTACATGATCTTCTGATGCCTCATCACCAAAAGTAACTCCTACTTGTTGAACGATTCTAATTAATAAACATGGAAAGCAAAAGTTCATGCTAGTTCTTTACATCTTTACAACCTCTCGCATGGTGCTAATAATAAACCCTGATAATGAAAGACCTCAAATGGAGCCCAATCCATATAACATCTTATATATGATATAAGCATCCCCTAATCTCACCTTATTCAAAATGCTAGCCTTAGGTGACACATTAACCCTTAGCAATGCCATAATAATAGACTCTCGAACCCCTAAATATGATGTGATAAATGCTTGAGGTTTACCTTGACAAGGCCTAGGGCATCTGGAGCCATGGCTATAGAAAAATTGAGACCATATATGACCAAATCTCTATGAAATGTATCCCTATCCCTAATATATGCATCAACTTTATTTGGTACTCCTAAAAAGTATGAAATGAAAGAAAAAGTAATATGAATAGGAGTACCTCTTACAAGGCTTTGAATATCAATGATGTCATTCTTGCCCTTGACTTTAATGTTCACGTAAAATTCACAAAATCAAGATTGGATAATAAGGCCTGGAAGTTTGAGAATTGACTCCCAACCTAATGTTAGCTCATGATTTCAATGCATTTTCATATCAATTTGATGAAAATTTAAGGTACATTGCTCCCAATTTAACATTAAAGTGTTTAAATATCTTTAGAATTGATTTACATTATAGTTGGAACTTAAAAGTGAAGAAAATCAGAGAATTTGTTGTAGAATTTTACATTTCAGGAGTTAAACAGTGGTAGCTATCACCTTATAGTTTAACTATCAAGAACCCACGTTTTTCTTAATTTGAAGACTTAAACGTGGGGGGGTTAAATCACACCATTTTACTCTCTACCAAGTGCCACTTTAGTACTTGTTGAGTTTTTTCTAGTTGGATCTTGCATATAATTGTTTGCAACTTGTGCTACTTGATTCCCACTTACAAATGAAATATATATTGAGTTTTTGAAGCCAAAAATCAACAAGAAACACAGAGAGAAACATGATTTAGAGCAAATTTACATATTCTATAAAATTTTAGGGCTCTCTTATTATGTTATTCACATTATCTAATTTTTTTGGTAGATATACCCTATTTTTAAGGATTGTAAAAGCTCAATCACACATCTTAAACCCGTAGACCTATTTGTATCTACTCTTAGTGCATTGTAAACCTATATTTTATTTTGAAATCCATTTTTTCTCTTACATGTTCAAGAACATGTTAAATATGATGAATATGCTTTCTTTCTTTTTTCAAATGAGTGGCTAAGTTAATTTTTGGCTTAGGAATGGATATTAGATGATCTATATGCATGGTTATACATGATTAACGACTATTTTCACTTATTTTGAATGCTAAAATCTTGTATTGAATGAACAATTTAAGATAAAGATGATAAATGATTCTCACTTAATCCATCGGAAAATTAGTAAGTACCTTGATTGTAATCAATACATGACCATTGACAGAGTGATCTTAAGGTTGTTAATCTAAAAATATGAATTTTTAGATTAAGATTCTTACACTTTAAGCCTACTTCTTAGACTTATGAGTAAACCAAACCATAAACATGGAAAGTTGGAGAAAAGGCATTGATTTGTATATAACCTTACCCTGATTTAGTGAATTTACCTAGGATAAGTCTCTTAATTCGTCTAGATCATTTAAAACTAATTCTTTAGTCATTCAATCATTAAGTAATCCTAAAATTCAACCTTTGTCTTCCCTGAACAATTGGAAGCTTTTAGTTTAGTTTGATAATTTTGGTTACATTAATCATTCAATTTGGTCTCTTTAGATAATTATATTCCAATTTCCCTAATAACTGCATTTTTTTTGTTAGGGGTGAATTTTATAGTGTTTGGACGTTATTTGTTGTATATTTACCCCTATTTCAGTGCTTAATTGTTTAATTAATATTTAGAAATATTTAGTTTGTAGGTTTATGTGAATAATTGAAGAAATGTGTAGAAAGGAAGAAAAATCATCCACGTCTCGACCATTAAAGGTGGCTTAGCAGCCCATCATTGATGGATCCACAAACCATCGTTGAAGGATTCAAAAATAGACTATCAGCGTCGGGCTGTTCATTATTCAATGACGTTGTTGTGCGTTGGTGCCACGCTGTTGTAAGGTGCAAACATGATTTTACAGCAGATTCTTCAACATTTACTGCTAGCTATCTCCCCACGTGCTCCTGTTGCTTCTCATATAAATAAAGAATGCCTCATAGCTCCAAAAACAAGTTGTTTAGGAACCAAAATCATTTTCTTTAGTTTTTTTTTTCATATTAAGTTTAGTTTTAGGTTAGTTTTTATTTTAATCTTTGTAAATTCAGTTTGCAGGTTGTTTGTAATGGATCCATCAGCATAATCACATGGTTTTAAGCTAGATTATCATCTGATAATCTTGTTTGGTGATATCTAAAATCTTAATGTTGTGTCTTATTGTTGTTATTTTGAATTAACCAAAGTTTTTTTATTTAAGTTAATTATTTTTTAGCTTTGATTGATTTATGTGCTTAAGTTTAATTTCAGTTTAGCTAGGTTGTTAAATGTGTTTATTGTTGTTTAATTGTGTTAATGATAATTAATTCATGATTAGTGAGTTAATGTTTGTTTATTGAATACTTAATGCTTATCCTGAACTGATCGCTTAGGATATTACCTTTAAATAATCTTTACCTAGGATATTAGAAAATTTAATAAATAATGTGGATTAAATTAGTGAAATAACCAAAGACTTGGTTAATCATGAGAGTGGTAATCTTAAATTAGGGAAATTTAGGATTAGATTTCCTAAGCTTTAAGCCTATTACCTAAGTCTATAGCCTAACCAAACTTCAAGATTTGACCAACAGAGATAAGCCAGTAACTTAACCATAGCACTGTCTTGAATTAGAGAAGATACCCTAAATTAAACGACATTAATCCATCAATTAAATCATCAACCACCAAAGCTTTAACTAGATAATTTAGCAAAAGCAACCTAACACACTTTTGCAATTGATTGAAAGCTTTCAAGGCTTTTTAGGTTAGTTTTGTAATTTTATTTTAATTTCTTAATTTTTAAACCTATCTTGATTCTTTAGATAATTGTAATTCGATTGACCTAGTACTTACAATCACATGGTTTTGATACTTGGAGTCTTAAAAACACTCCACTATATTACTCATTGTGACCGGTGCACTTTTCAAAGAGTTGGTATTAAATAAATTATAATTTTTTCAATGAATGATAGATTTATTTGAGCTAATTTTGTGTGTAAGGTTGACTACAATCATTATTAATCTGTAGGATGATAATTTGAGTTTGGAATACTCATTATATTACTTACAATTAGTGTACTTGCCGACTTGTTGGTTTAAAATTTTCTTTTAAGAAAAAGTTCTTCTATTGTTGAATTTGGTAATAAATTTGGATAATTTGACCCCAATAGATAACCAAAAAAAAGTTTTTGGTGTCATTTTCAGGGATGGATCTAATGTATTTGGAATACTAGGAAAGCATTGGTGTCAATTATTCTAAAGTTTTTAATATTGTTTATATTGCTTTGTTTGATTTTATTTTAAGTGTGCTTTGATTTTTAATTTGTGTGTTTCTTGTATTTAGTAGTTATTTTGTTTTGTTTTATTACCTTTCTTAATATTGAATGTAAACTCAAGGCCAGAAGCCTGAGAGGTATGATTTTGATCCTAACCTTGAAAGGAAAAATTTTAGGCAAAAGAAAGAATCTAAAGCTAATACATCATCTAGTAAAGGCCCTAAAAAAGCAAATCCTTTAGAAATAGAGCATCAAGAGCATTTAGTTTCTAGGCATCAACAACAAATTAGAGGACCTATAGTGATGGAAATAACGTTAGGAAATAGCACTAGACCTAAGGCTAACATCGTTAGACCTAGGATAAATTCTACTGATTTTAAGGTTCCCCATAGCATTATTTATACGATTTAGTCTTCCCAATTTGGTGGCTCATCTTTAGAAGATCCCAATGACCATTTACAGAGTTTTATAGATGTGTGTGATCTTTTTAAAAGTGATGGTGTGTCAAATTATGCGATAAGATTAATTTGTTCCCTTTTTCTCTTAAGGACAAGGCTAAAGTTTGGTTGAATACTTTTCAGCTTGGTTCCATTACAACTTGGAATAACCTTATGAACCTGTTCTTTGCTAAATTCTTCCCACCAACTAAGATAGCAAAACTAAATAGTCAAATTTATTCCTTTTCATAATATGAAAATGAAAGTTTATATAAAGCTTGGGAAAGATATAGGGAAATTCCTGCAAAGTTTCCAAATGTTGGGTTTAATACTTGTGATCAAGTTGATATCTTTTATATTATACTTATCCCATCTATCCGTTGTATAATCAATGTAGCAATAGTAGTAAATTTAATGAGAAAAAATCCAAATGAAGCTTTTAGGTTAATTGAGGAAATGGTTGCCAATAATTTTTAATATAATTCTGATTGAAAGCTTAGAAAGCCTTTAGGGGCTTATGCTATCATTGACATAACAACATTAATAGCTCAATTGGTAGATTTTAGTAAACAAATGGAGAACTTAGAAAAGAAAGTTGGTAGTAGTTCTTGTAGAAGTCCTGTAGCCTATGAGAGTTGTTGTAGCACTTCCCATCTATCTTTAGATTGTCGAATAAGAAGTCTCTTTTCCTAGGACCTTAAACAAACTCAATATGTGAATTTTAATAGGCAAAGGGGAGACCCATTCTCAAGTAATTACAATCCTAGATGGAGAGACCATCCTAATTTCTCATGGAAAGATAATTCAAACTACCAAAATCCTTTAAACAATCCTCCCAAAAACTGTCCTCCGAGTTTTAGACCCAATCCCTATGTCCAAGAGAAGTCTAGTGTTGATGAATGTTTAGATATACTCAATAAACTGGACAGAAATTGCAAGGCTCAACAAGGTGTTAGCCAACCAAGTGAGTTAGTTTATTTGTCTTATGTGAGAACTTACCTCAAGTCAATTACCTAGCAACACTGAACCCAATTCAAGAGAATATGTAAAGGCTGTTACCCTGAAAAGTGGAAAAGAAGTAGGAAGTGAAGAGTTAGGATAGTGAAAAAGAAGAGCTAGAATTAGAAAAGGAAAATGAATAATGAAAAGGTAAAGTAGTGGTAAATGAGGAACAAAAGTAATCTTTTAGTCTATTTACTAATCCAAATGTAGAACTATAGAAGCGTAGAATCCCTTATCCTCAAAAGCTAAAGAATGCCAATATTGATAAGTAATTTGGGAAATTTTTGAAAATTTTCAAGAAATTATATATCAATATCCAATTTGTAGTAAATTCTTGACAATTTATACAAAATTTTTGAAGTACATTCTTTCAAAGAAGCAAAAACTAGATGAATTTTAGACTGTGAAGTTAAATGAAGAATGGTCTACAATCTTTGTAAAGAAATTGCCTCCTAAGCTCAAGGATTATGTTAGCTTCACCATTCCTTGTAGAATAGACAATTTACAAAAAGATAGGGCATTAATGGACCTAAGAGCAAGTATTAATCTAATGCCCTTATCTATCTTTAAGAAGTTGGGGTTGGAAGAACTAAAGTCTACAACAGTCTTATTGTAATTGGTAGAGAGATTTATCATTTATCCACGAGGAATTATTGAGAATGATTTATTTAAAGTGTATAAGTTTATTTACCCTGTGGGTTTTCTAGTACTGGACATGGAAGAAGATAGTAAGGTGTTCATTATTATAGGACAACCATTTATGGCTACGGTAAAGGCCCTAATTGATTTGCATGATGTAAAGTTCATGTTTTCGAAGCAATGCAGCACCTAACGGATTATGACTACTACAATTTCATATGAGTTAAGCATTTCAAGAGTGATCCTTCTATTTTATTATGTACCGATCCTTTATAGAAGGCGTTAACTCATTCTCAGTATTTGGATTTGAATAAGTAAGAGAAAAGTGAAGTCATAAGTGCTTTAGACGTAAGAAAGGTGTCTTCTATCTGGCATCCCTTTAAGAAGTTTGAAATTCTAGAAATACCAATCAAGCCTTTACCAAAGCCATCTAATTTGCCTGTTATTGTGTCATCATCTCTGAGTGATTATATAGGGGACAATTTATTGATAGAATTGCAAGATCATATAAGATCCATTAGTTGGACCATTTTAGACATTAAAGAGTTAAATCCTTCACTGTACTCATAAAATATTTATGCAAGAAGCAAGCAAACCATTAGTCCAATACAGTAAAGATTGAACCATAATTTGAAAGAAGTAGTGAAAATGAAGTGGTAAAGTTATTATATATCAGAATGATTTTTCCAATTCTTGATTAACCTTAGGATAGCCCAGTGTAAGTAGTTTCTAAGAAAGGCGGCATCACTATACTTAAAAATACCAAAATGAGCAATTAGCAACTAGAAAGGTAATCGGATGGAGAATGTGTACTGAACATAGAAAATTTAATGACACTAACAAAAAGGTTCATTTTCCTTTACCTTTCATTGATTAGGTCATTGAAAGATTGGTTGGGCTCAGTTTTCATTATGCACTACATGGGAATAGTGGTTACTTACAAATTTTAGTAGCCTCTAAGGACCAAGATAAAACTACCGTTACTTGTCTATATGGCACATTTGCTTATCGGTGCATGCCTTTTAGACTATTCAATACCTTTACTACGTTTTAATGTTGTATGATGGTTATATTTGTAGATATGATAGAATCTTGTATTAAGGTTTTTATGGACTATTTTTCATTGTTAGAACGTCTTTTGAGCCTTGGAAAATTTTGATAAAGTGTTTAAGAGATATGGAGAGATAAATTTGGAACTAAATTGGAAAAGGGCCATTTTATGGTTTAAGAATGTATTTTTCTTAGCCATAATATATCAATTAAGGGCATAGAGGTAGACCCAGCTAAAATATATGTAATCGCTTAACTCCCACCTTCAAATTCAGTTAGAGCGGCTAGGAGTTTCTTAAGTTATGCTAGTTTATAGTGGAGATTTAATAAAGAATTCTCGGAAATAACTAAGCTTCTTACTGATCTTTTAACCAAGGATGCTACATTTGAATTTGATGTTAAGTTCATGCATCTTTTGAACTATTAAACGCTAAGCTTACAAATACACCAATCCTAGTTTCACCAGATTGGTCTTTGCCATTTGAATCGATGTTTTATGAAAGTGAATTTACAATTGATGTAGTGTTATGGTGAAGGAAGAACAAAATTTTTCATCTGATTTATTATACAAGTGGGACATTTAATGTTGCCCAAAAGAATTATATGACGATTCAAAAAAAGAAAGGTTAGCTGTTGTCTTTGCTTTTTATAAATTCATATCTTATTTGGTCCTTTCAAAGGTGAGAGTGTGTACTGATCATTTGACATTGAAATATTTGATGAAAAAACCTGATGCCAAGTCAAGATTTATCAGATGGGTCCTTTTATTACTAGTGTTTAATATTGAGATAAAAGACGAGAAAGGTACTGAAAACTTTGTTACGAATCATCTTTTAAGATTGAATGAAGAAGTAATGGAAAAACCAATAATCAATATATAAAATAAATGTTTCTAGAAGAAAACCTGTTAGTAATGAAGGATGAATCGCCATGGTGAGATGATTATGTTTATTATCTGGGTAGCAATATAATTCCTCATGATCTTTCTTATCAATAATGGAAAATTTTCTTTATTGATGTTAAGAATTTTTTATGGTATGACCTATTTTTATACAAGATTTGTGGAGATGAAATTATAAGAAGATGTGCTCCTTTTAAGAAAGAGCCCTTTATAGTGGACCATTGTCATTATAAGGAAGCAGAAGAAAAGACGTTAATACATCTTGAAAAAATAGGCTTTTGAAATTAGATGATGCATTATGGGTCTATTGTACTGCCTATAAAACCCCAATAGGTATGTCTTCATTTCGTCTAATTTATGAAAAGTCATGTCATTTACCTGATGAGTTAGAACACAAGAAATTTTAGGCTATTTGGTTCCTAAATTTTGATTTCAAGAGAGCTGGTGAACAAAGACTCTTACACTTGAACGAGTTAGATTAACTTTGTTTAGGTGGCTGTGAAAATTCTAATCTTTATATTGAAAAAGTAAAAAGGTGGAATGATAAAGACATAATTTAGCTAGAAATCAAATTTGTTAATAAGGTGTTAGTCTACGATTTGAGGTTCACACTTTATCCTAGAAAATTGATATCCAAATGGTATACTCCTTATGATATGATTCAAACACATCCTTTTGGTGCTTTTGAAGTTAAAATGGCCAAACCACATTTAAAGTTAATGATCAAAGAGTCAAGCTTTATTCCCCTAAAACAATTGGGGAATTTGCTAATATTTTCACTCTTTACAATCCTCATTAATCTAGGCCCTACCTCTTTTTGCTTAGAAGTTTGTTTGTGTGTGTGTGTTTTTTTTTTTGTTTGTATGTTGTGATAATTGTTGGTGTGTTTATTTAATTCATTGTGCTTTTTAATGGCCCTTATCTTGTGCTCCTTGATTTTCCTTAATTTCACTTATTATGGTGCATGGCTTTAGTTTGTTACACTCTATGCTTTCATTTGTTTTTGTCATTTTTAGGTATAATTCCAATTAGTGGCTACCTTTCAATGGAGTTAGATTCAAATTATTTTATCGGGTCGTGTGCTTTGTTTCCCTTTTTCTCCCATATTTATGCTTCACTACTATTTTATGAACATTGGGGACCAATGTTCAATTTAAGTATGAGCGAGGAATAGTATGATTTAGGTTGTATCACACTTAGTATTATCTTGTCCTAGTTCACATTAATTTATCATATTTTTTAAAAGAATCTGTAATTTGTGGAAAATATTTTGATATTGATATATATTATTGGACATTTTCCCTTTTGTTTTCATTTATTGTACCCTTCTTAGATGTTATACGATCGATTAGGTATATTAAACATCAAACAGTTTTAAATTGCTTCATATTTTGGATAATGATATCTTATGATCATCATGATTTTCCATGTTTATAATGCGTAGTTATAAACCAAAATGGCTTTCTTTTAAACAATATCTTCATATTGTTTAATTCATTTAAGAAAACAAAAAAGAAAAAGAAAAAGAACATAAAGTAAAGTGTAAAAAAGTAAGCTAGTTTTATTCACTCTACTAGCTTTTAACTAATTGGTTGAAGTTTACGAGGGGCGCTAGTAGCTAGTTGATGTGATGTAATTTAGTTAAGTAACTGGAGGTGTTCATAACAAAATAATTATCTTCGCGTAAAAATACTGGGTGGCTTCTCAACTAGACTTCAAAACGCTCACATTTTTGGCTTATATTTTGGTTTCAATGAATAAAGGATTTTTGATCATTTTGAAAGATAATGCATCTTGCTTTAGCATTATTCATTTTACTTATGGAATTGAAGTTGTGGTTTAGATTGGATTTGAAGAAAAATTATATAATTTAAAGTTTTTGTGACTTAATATGATTAATTGGCTATATAACATGTTTTAGGTTCATTATGCTTGAAAGCCTAAGGAAATATTTCCAATGATATTGTCTGATAGACGAAGTAAGTTTTCCTATACTTATAAACTATTTTGAGATTGATGATGGATTGATTTGCTTAAGGACAAGCAAAATGCGAAGTATGGTTGAGTTGTTAGCTTATGATTTCAATGCATTTTCAAATCAATTTGATAACAATTTGAGGTACATTGCTCCTAATTTGATGTTAAAGTGTTTAAATATCTTTGGAATTGATGTACATTATAGTTAGAAGCTTAAAAGTGAAGAAAATCAAACAATTTGCTTCAAAATTTCATATTTCAGGAGTTAAATAGTGATAGCTATTACCCCATCATTTAACTATCACAAACCCACATTTTGTTCAATCTAGAGACTTAAATGTGGGGGTTTAGATGACATATATATTAATTGCCTGAACTCAAGAATCAATAAGAAACAGAGAGAAATATTATTTAGAGTAGAATTATAGATTCTATCAAAGTTTAGGGTTCTTTTCTTGTGTTCTTCACATTTTCTGATTTTGTTTATAGATTTAACTTGTTTTTTTAGGATTGTGAAAGATCAATCAAGTAGCTCAGACCTATAGAAATGTTTGTAGATAGTCTTGGTGCATTCTAAACTTGTATTTTGCATTGAAATCCACTATTTTTTCTTATATGTTAAAGAACATGTTGAATATGATGGATATGCTTTCCTTCCTGATTCAAATGAATGGTTAAGTTAATTTTTGGCTGACGAATGATTAGTGTATGATCTGTATGCATGCTTATGTATGATTAAAGGCTGTCTTTTACTTATTTTGAATTCTTAAAACTTTTCTTTAATAAATCATTTAAGATAAAGATGATAAATTGTTAAGTAGAGGACCAATCAATTAGTCTACTAGAAACGTCAATAAGTAACTCGATTTTAAACAATACATGGCCATTGATTGAGTGATGTTGAGGGTGTTAATATGAAAATATGAATTTTTATATTAAGCTTTTTACACTTTATGTCTACTTTGTAAATTTATGAGTGGACCAAAGCATAAACTTGGAAACGTTAGAGAAAAGGCATTAATTTGACCATAGCCTTACCTTGATTTAGTTAAGTTGCCTTAAGGCAAGTCTCTTAATCCTTAATTAATCTTTCTAGATCATTGAAAACGAATTCCTTAGCCATTTAATCAATTAAGCAATCCTAAAAGTCAACCTTTGTCTTCTTTGAAAAATTGAAAGCTTTTAGTTTGGTTTGATAATTTTAGTTAAATTAATCATTCAATTGGCTCTCTTTAGATAATTGTGATATAATTTCCCTCATAATGGCATTTTTATTTATCCATGGTAAGATAATTTGAGTTTAAAATACTCACTATATTACTTGTGATTGGTATACTTGCTGACCTATTGGTTTACAATTTGTTTTAAGAAAAAGTGCTTTAATTGTTGAATTTGGGAAGTAATTTGGATAATTTGATTATAATAGATAACCAACAGCACCTAATGTTCTAAAAGCACTAGAGACATTGAACTTGGGCTTAAGGGATAGATGGATAGAGCACTTCATGATAAGATCATTACCCTAATGTGCCATATAACAGTCTAAATTTTCTAGAGTAGTGAATCGATCGAGATGAAATGCTATCCTTTTACAGGAAGACTATCTGATGTAAGAACTAGGAGCCATCTAACCAAAAACTATGTAAAAAAGGGGATGAAATATGCTTGAAAGAGGGTTAAGATGAATAGCATACATCATATAACCTTGTCAGAAAATTCCCTTTTATGGCATAGAGTGGGTTATAATGAAAAATTGGTACCATTAGGAACCTAGTGAGTAGTAAAGCGTAGTGGTATCAACTTTAGGCTTAAATACCTAACAAAAATGGAGAAATTTGGAAAAATAAGACTAAATGAAGATGGTTAGGGATGGAAAATGTGGAAAAATGGATGATTAAAGGTGTTTAGGTGGTGAAAATAGGTTTAAGATGCAAAATAGGCAAGGAAAGTGGCGGAAAGTTTGAGTTTTGAGAGAAAAATGGGTTAAATGGTGTGGTGGCCAGAGTTGGGTGTTGAATTGCAGTAGTTAGGAGGTGATTTTTGGTGAAGAAAATGATGAATAGGGATATATAGGGTTTAAAACAAAAACTGCCTCGTTTTAATCCTTTTGTGAAGATGAACAACAGTTGAACAATCCTTTAATGATGTTCTTCAACCTATCGTTGAGGGCTTGTTCTGCGAAGTTTATTGTAGGTTAAAAAACCTTTTGATAGGGTTTTATTAGAAGTTAGTTCCATAGGGGTTAGTGTGTTAGGATGCACCTTTAGGTTGAGAATTGAATGATTTAGACTTAGTTGATGTTATTTTATTGTTGTGATAATGTTTAAGTGTTTTAATATAATGTTTATTGGTTTATGAAAGAATTATGTCATATTGGTGTGAATATCTAATGCAACTTCAAGTGGATCTTATGAATCTAGAAGAGATGTTCAACAAATTTTAGGAGATAGAGCATCAAGTTACGAGAGTCCACACTATATATCAAGGGCATATGACGAGCTATGAAGAGTGCATAAAGGAAAGATAAAAAGAACCTGAGATGAGCACTAGATTTGGTTCAACTGAATTTTGGAAAGCATTAGATGCACATATAGAGCTTTAAATGTTATGAAATATTACAGGGTGCTATAACAACATGTTAGGACTTCACATATCAAATTTCATAACCATTGGAGGTTTTTAGAAGAAGGTATAGTATAGCTGAAAGTTGGAAAAGCTGATGTGTAGGGATGACATGGAATGACATGTTTAAGTGGGGTCTTATGTTATTTTTTGGATTAAGAAGATATGGGAAACCCTAGAAGCTATCATCTAGGGAACACCCAAGATTAAAAATAAGGTTTTAAAGAAAATGAAAAACATGAAGAGACTCAAGATCAAGGAGGAGAATCAAGATTTAACAAGTGCTATCCAGATTTCTAGCAAGAGGG
>JAOXYD010242300.1:0-17008 GCA_028565735.1 Pinacopodium congolense | reverse complement strand
CGATCTCATCCATCGATTTACCTTCTTCATCTTTGTCTAACTTGGTGGAGATGCTAATGGGTGTGCCAAGTAGTTTACATATTAATAGGGCTTTGATAGATTTGGATGCGAGTATCAATTTAATGTCTCTTTCTATTTTCAAGAAGTTAGGATTGATAGAGCCCAAGCCCACCATAGTTTCACTCCAATTGATAGATATGTCTATCACACACCCGAGGGGAATCATTGAAAACGTTTTGGTAAAGGTCGAGAAGTTCATCTTCTCGGTGGACTTCTTGGTTCTTGACATGGAGAAAGATAGAGATATTCCCACTTCCTATGGCTACTGTATAGACCATCATCGATGTGCAGAGAGAAAAGCTCATCTTGAGATTTCAAGATGAAGAGATTGTGTTTGACGTGTTCGATGCAGCGAAGCATCCTTCTTTTTCTTTTGACTTATGTAATTTTATTGATGTTTATTCTCTTGATTCTGATTGTTCTTCTTTTATTTGTGTAGATTTATGGAAGGGGAAGCGAAAGCTATGCTTAAAGAGTTTGATGAGGAGTTACAAGAAGAGTTGGAGGACATTAGAGCTGAAATGGAGCAGGTATTTTGGACATAGTATAGAGCATATGAGCCTCTTTAACGACCGACCAAACCTTTACCAAGGCCTTTAATTGAAGAGCCTCCTTCTCTTGAACTAAAACCTCTTTTAAGTCATTTAAAGTATACTTTTCTTAACCCACCTGAGTATTTACCTGTTATCATTTCTTCTTATTTGTTAGGTGCCAAGGAAGAGCAACTGTTGAGAGTATTGAGGACCATAAGAAAGCCATTGGGTGGTCCATTGCAGACATAAAGTGTATAAGCCCTTCTTTTTGCAAGCACTGAATTTTCATGGAGGATGGAAGTAAAGTATTGGTGAAAGCCCTTAGGAGACTAAACCCACATATGAAAGACATTGTTAAGGATGAGGTAGTGAAACTTCTTGATGAAGGTATTATTTATCCTATCTCTGACTCTAGATAGGTAAGTCCTGTGCAGGTGGTGCTGAAGAAAGTAAGCACTACCATTGTTGAAAATGATAAATATGAGTTGATAGCCACTAGGAAGGTAATTGGATGGAGAATGTGTATTGATTATAGGAAGTTGAATGATGCCACCAAGGAGGATCATTTTCCTTTGCCTTTCATTGATCAAATGATTGAGAAGTTAGCTAGACATGATTTTTACTATGCCTTAAATGGATATAGTGGATATTTGTAGAGAAGATCAGGAGAAAACTACTTTTACATATTCATATGATACTTTTACTTATAGACGCATGTTTTTTGGCTTATGTAATGCTCTGGCCACTTTTTAAAGATGCATGATGGCTAGTTTTTCTGATATACTTGAATCTTGCATTGAAATTTTTATAAATGACTTCTCTGTATTCTGTACTTCATTTGATGCATGTTTAAAAAACTTAGAGAAAGTCTTGATTAGATGTGAGGAGACTCACTTAGTTCTTAACTAGGAAAAATGCTATCTTATGGTTCAGGAGTACATAGTTTTAGGTCATAAGATTTCTAACAAGGGTATTGAGATAGACCCAACAAAAATTAATGTAATTAAGAAACTTCCACCCCATTCAATATTAAATCTATTAGAAGTTTCTTAGGTCATGCTAGTTTTTACCGTTGGTTTATAAAGGATTTTTCAAAGATTATTAGACCTTTGACTGAATTGTTTGAAAAAGATGATTTTTTACTTTTGATGAGAAATGTATGACATCTTTTCAATTGTTAAAGGATAAGCTTATAACTGCTCCTATTCTTATATCTCTTGACTGGTCTCTCCCTTTTGAGTTAATGTGTGATGTAAGTGATTATGCCGTCAGTGCTGTGTTAGGCCAAAGATAAGGTAAACTTTTTCATCCTATTTTTTATATAAGTAAGACTTTGAATAACTCACAACACCATTATACCATTACAGAGAAAGAGACGTTGGCTATTGTGTTTGCTTTCGATAAATTCAGATCTTATTTGGTTTTGTTTAGGCCATTAAGACTGATAATGGGATGGAATTCATTAATCTTGCTTGTCAGAATTTTTTTTGTTAGGAATTATACATAAAAAATATCCCCTTATACCTTACAGCAGAATGGTGTCGTTGAACTCAAACATCGACATCTTTTTCAGATAGCTAGATAACTCCTATTTCAATTAATTGCCAAAAATATTTTAGGGGATAAGCTATTTTGATAGCTACTTATCTCATCAATAGAATGACTACTTCTATTCTAAACTAGCAGTCTCCTTTCCAAGTCCTATTTGGAAAAATTCTAGATCATTTTTTTGGTTGTTTATGATTTACGACCAATGTGTATCCTAATAAAGATAAGCTTAATCCTCGAGTTTTGAAATCTTTTTTTCTTAGTTATGCATCAAGTCAAAAAGCTTTAAAATTATACAATCTTCAAACTCGTCAAATTTTTATGACTCGAGATATGGTTTTTTATGGACACATCTTTCCTTTTTCTGAAAAAAAAACACAAAACCTCCACTGTTCCTTTACCAATGTCTCCAGATCCAATATTGTTTCCCAATATGTCTAATGTTGATTTTCTTTCAGCCTACCCTATAGAAGTTGTTTATAGAGATACCAATTCCTCTCCAATTCCACAGAATCCATCAAATACTTCTTCATCTGAATCTGCTTGTCCTTCCTCTTCTGTTGCACTTTTAAATGATACTAGAAAAAGTCAGTAT
This sequence comes from Pinacopodium congolense, assembly GCA_028565735.1. Classification (NCBI taxonomy): domain Eukaryota; kingdom Viridiplantae; phylum Streptophyta; class Magnoliopsida; order Malpighiales; family Erythroxylaceae; genus Pinacopodium; species Pinacopodium congolense. Next base: position 14,272 of record JAOXYD010242300.1, on the reverse strand, counting down.
GTTAGACAAAAACCTGGTTGGTTGAATGATTTTGTGACTCACTTGGTAAGGGATGAGTTGATAGACAACCCTTCTCCTACTATGAATCTGATTCACTCTCCTGGTTATACTCCTCCTACTTTTCCTTCTTTTTTTTTTTTGTTTCTTCTTGTATAATAGATCATTACCTGTCTTTTTTAGTAAAGTTTTCTACTATATAGGAACCATCTTATTTTAATCAAGCTAGCACTCATCCTTGTTGGAAGAAGGCTATGAAAAGTGAATTGCAGGCTCTTAAGGATAATGATACATGGTAGATTGTTACCTTATTACTTGGTAAGAAACAAATTGGCTGTAGATGGGGCTATAAGTTGAAATTTAAACTTGATGGTTCTATTGATAGATATAAGGTTAGGTTGGTAGCTAAAGGCTACAATCAGATTGAGGGTATTGACTATATTGAATGTTTTTCTCACGTGGCTAAAATGGTAACTGATAGGATTCTTTTTGCACTTGCAGTGGTTAACAGTTCGCCTTTACATCAACTAGATATTAATAATTTTTTTCTTCATAGTTTTCTTGATGAGGATGTGTATATGTTACCTCTAGAAGGTTATGATAAAGCTGTTTCTAATCAAGTTTGTAAACTAAAATAATCACTTTATGGCCTTAAGCAAGTCTCTAGGTAATGGAATCTTAAGTTTACCTCCGAACTATAGAATTTTGGTTTTCATTAATCTGAACACGATCCCTGCTTGTTTATCAAGGTTATGTCTTTTGGTTATCTTGTGCTTATAGTATATGTAGATGAAATTTTTATGACAAGTCCTTCTCTTGAATGCATTCAACATCTTAAGAATTTTTTACATAATCAGTTTACTATCAAAGATCTTGGTTCAGTCAAGTATTTTTGGGTCTTGAATTAACTCATTCATCTACTGGCTTGCATGTTAATCAAAGAAAAAATGTGTTGGATATTATTCATGTGGGTTTACTTGGGTTAAGCTGGCAACAACTTCTTTTCCTCGGAATTGCAATTTGGATGATAGTCTTCAATTCTTTTAGTTGATCTTGCCCATTTTCGTACTCAGCCAATTTGTTCCGTCTCCTACTGAACATCATTAGTCTGCAGCCTTACATGTTCTTCAGTATTTGAAGAACTCTCCTTCAACAGGATTATTTTTTCTAGTTTAGAATAATTTTTCTTTTACTGTCTACTATGATATAGATTACACAATTTGTTCTTTTAGTCATCATTCATTAATTAGGTATTGTGATTTTTTGGGTGATGCTTTGATTTTTTAGAAAATAAAAAAATAAACAAATGTTTCTAGATAAACTGCTAAAGTAGAATATTGAAGTTTATCTACAACTTTGTGTGAATTGCAGTAGACATCATATCTGCTTCAGGATTTGTAACTTCCGGTCCAATTCCCTATTCCTCTCTAGTGTGAAAACCAGGCTGTTATCCATATTGCAGCCAATCCAATTTTTCACGAGCGAACGAAATATTTGTACATTGATTGTCACTTGGTTCGGCTACAATTTAAAAAGGGTTAAGTATGTTCCTTCTGCACATCAACTTGCAGATTTGTTAACCAAATCTGTTGTTGCACCTATTTTTTCCACTTTCTTGTTCAAGATAGGCTTGTATGATTGGCACCAAGCTCCATCTTGAGGGGGGATGAAGAGATATTGACTGTTGTATTATATTTTTATTATGTATGTAATTGACTGGTTGGCTGTTGTATTGTATTTAGTGTTTTAGTGAGCTGACAGCATTTTGTATGTATTGTTTTGTTAGGTCAGTATTAATTGTTGGCATACACTATATAAATCTTTTGTTATGTTGTACTTTGACTAAGTTGAGTAAAATAAAAGCAGCTCACCTTTGTTTTACTCTCTCGTGCGTTCTCTGTGTTCTTGTCTTCTAGGGTTATATCACTTTGATCTGCAGAAATTGATCAGTAACTTTCTAAAAAAAGAGTAAAGCAGGACAAATTAAATAAAGAAATATTTGTTTTTGAAGGAAAAGAAGTCATTTTAATGTTTGAAGGCATGTTCTATTAATAATTTTATTTTTTATTTTTTATTTTTAACACCTAAATCAATTCTTCTAATTAAAAAATAATTACAATTTAATTCTTTGAGCAGAGTAAGAGAGTTTAAATTCACATGCTATAACCCTAAAAGATGAAAACACAGACCTTGAGAGAAGAACGGTCATCAAGTATCGACTAAAGAACCGAATGATGATGCTCACTAAAAGAAGGTGTTCTGTACAAACAACTATTAAGAGCTGTAAAAGACATGGAGACAATGAGCAGATGAAAACAAAAATTAGAAAAAGAAAACAGGGAGAAACTAAATTCACATGTGTAACCATAAAAGATGAAGGCACATACCTTATGAGAAGAACAAAGTTCAAATACATGTTAAGTTATTTGAATAGATTACAAAGACAATGATGTAGACGAGTGTTAGAGAACGCTTGGTGGGTGGTGAAAAGGACGTAGATGGAAACAGACTCAAGAAATTTCATTTGTTTATTTGGATAAGGATGCCTCTATTTTAATGAAGTAGATGTTTATTTGGAATGTCATATTTATTCATTTGGCTTTTATTATTTCTTAATTTTACATATTTAAATATATTTTTATATTTTTTAAAATTACTATTTTAATTGATAAATTTAATTATTATAATAATATATTACTATTTAAAATTTCAAAATATTAAAAAATTATTAATTTATGATATGAAAAATATATTATCTACTTTAAATAAAATGAATTTATGTGTTTGTCAGTTAAAATTGATAATTTCTCTAACTTTTAATGTTTTAAAATTATTTATTCAAAAATATAATCTCGATTTTTACTATTGTTTTAATATTTTATATTAAGTGTAATTTTAATTAAAATTATTATTTATTATACATTAATAAGTATTGATATTTTATTTCTATTCAATGCATACATTTATTTGTTATTATTATTTTTTATTTTATAATTTATATATTACATTTTTATACTGATTTTATAATGATTTAATACTGATTGATCATCTAAATCTTAAACCTATCTCTTCACCAGTTTAATGTTCGGTCTGATTTTTAAAATATTGATCGAAACTAAAACTTTAAACGCATAATGTATTAAGTTTGATATTTGGAATGTTTTCTACATGTAAACTCTAGAATTAAACCTAAGAGTTTACAGAATGCATTATTGTTCTAATTTTCTCAAAGTCAAACTAATGAGTTTGTTATTTTGTGAAGGTTAGAACTCTTAAACATAAGTGTTAACTAATGAATTGGAAATTCATGGAGAACAATAGGTATTTTCTCAAAGTGAATGTTGTAGAAATTAGGTATAGTGGCGATAAGATTAGTTGCGACCTGTCAGTGGCAAGAAGGGAACATTAGTGAACGGTGAACTTCCACAAGGAGGTGGCCAGATCAGTCAGACATGGATATCATTGGTGAGAGCCAAAGGGGTGAGTGAGTCAGTAATGGTGTGAGGCAGCAAAGGAAAGCAAAAAGCTTACCTGACGACGAGAGAAGACAACGGCAAATGACGGTAGTTAATAGAGGCAGAAAAACTGAGAGGTAATGGAGGAAAAAGTGGTTCCTGCATTGACTGAGGCGCATGCAGTAACTAAAAGGTAAAGGATGAAAAAGTGGTGCCTGCACAATGTCACGAACCGGTTGAATTTCCTCACAAAGGAAGTTAATTTTGCTAGAAGGACCCAAATTTCTTTTGATTTCTCTAGGTTTCTCTAGAATGTTCTCCAAAATGCTAGAGTTAGGTAAAAGACTCTAGATTAGTGAAGGTAGGTAGAGTAACTAGAGATTTTTATAGAGAATCAATATGCACCATTAGAAGGCTATAAATAGCCTAGGGGTCTCATTTGTACAAATATCCCACAAGTGTAAAGCATTCTTTGAGCAATAGAAAGCTATCTCCAAGTTCTCCAAAAAGTTTTTGTTTTTATCTTACCATCTTTCTTACTTAAAGTTTCCGTGAGTGGGATAACTTAAGAACTCTCAAGAAGTTCTTGTTCAAAGTTTGAATTAGTGATCTTAAGCTAAGATAGGCGTTCTAAGGAGTTGAGTTGCTAGTGCTACATGGCTCGTTGGTAGGAAAATTTCAAGCCCATGATAGTTGGTATTAGAGCCAAAGTGTTAACTAAGTACTCTACTTGAACTTGTTTTTTTGCTTGAAAGATGGCCGGTGCAGGGAGTGAGACTACTTATGTTAAAGAAATAGGCAAGCAAGCCATAAGGGGAAGATCAAGGTCAAGGGATGTATTTGTGGACATTAATGTTAGGCTAGCAAGGGTAGAGATTGCCGTAGCCTAGGGGTAAGAGAAGTTTGAAGAGTATAATAGTCGCTTCGAGGGGCTTAAGAGTGGGAAGGGTGAACTCCATGAAGAGATGCAAGGTATTTTGAACAAAGCCCTCTCTAAATGTCTTACCTAAGTGGAGACCTGAAAGGGAGCTCTTCACTTAAGGAGGAGCTCAAGAAGGTCTTAACAAAGTTAAAGGAGACCAAGGAGGAGCTCGTCATATGCAAGTTGGGAGCTTTGTCATGCCAACCGTAATCACCACTCCACCAAGGGTTGATGCTTCAAAACCCAAGATGTTCAAGAGATCAAAAAATGTGAAGAAAGTATATAACTTCCTATGGAACTTAGAGCAATACTTTAAGGTAATTGGAGTGGAGGAGGACATTAAGAAAATGGATAATGCAACCCTCTACTTTGACAATGTCACGATGGTATGGTGGAGGAGACGCTATGTGGACATCAAGAGAGGAATATGCACCATACTAACATGAGATAAGTTCAAGAAGGAAATTAATAAGCAGTTATATCCTAATAATGCTGAAGAAGAGGCGAGAGCCAAGTTTAGGCATCTAAACTTAGAGTGGAGGAGGACATTAAGAAAGTGGATAATGCACCCTCTACTTTGACAATGTCACGATGGTATGGTGGAGGAGATGCTATGTGGACATCAAGAGAGGAACATGCACCATACTAACATGAGATAAGTTCAAGAAGGAAATTAATAGGCAGTTATATCCTAATAATGCTGAAGAAGAGGCGAGAGCCAAGTTTAGGCATCTTCAATAGAAGGGGAGCATTAAAGAGTATATGAAGGAGTTCTCTGAGGTGCTCTTGCAAATTCCCGACTACTCCGATAAGGAAGCCTTATTTGCCTTCAAGGATAGACTTCAAATTTGGGTGAAATGGAATACCTTACTAGTGCCATCTTTTTGGTCGAGTCCCTCGTTAAGTTTAAGATGGTAGACAAGCTAATGTAACAAAGACAAAAGCAATAAGGGAAATAGTGAGAGGAGATGGTCATCGAGACAAGGAAGACACCCATAAGCATTCTAAGTTTGAGAAGGGCAAGAGCATCACTAAAGGAGACCAAGGTGAGTCCAAGTTCTCTCTTAAATCCTTCTTTTATGATGGACTGCATAGGATTAGGGAATGCCTAAAGAAAGTCAAACTCTTGGCCTTAGTGGAGTAAAGAAGGAACAACATCATGATGAGATGAGGATCGGATCGTTGCAACTCCTAAATGCCATCAAGGATAAGGTGGAGATACCCAAGACCAAAAAGAAGGGACGTTCATTTGTGGAAGCAAAAATTGGGGACCAAGTGGTGAAAGCCTTGGTTAACATTGGTGCTTCCAATAACTTCATCCAAGTCAAAGAAAACTAAGAGGTTGGGTATTAAATATACAGAGGAGTAAGGATGGCTTAAAGCGATGAACTTAAAGCCCTCATCCACCTTTGGAAGTGCCAAAGACGTTCAAGTAAGCCTAGGTGAGTAGTATGGCCTTATTAGTCTTTTTGTTATTCTTATGGATGATTATCATGTAGTGTTTGACATGAAGTTCATAGATAGTGTGGAGGCAATGCCAATTCCATTTGCAAACACCATTTACATCCTAAAAGAAGGGAATACTTGTATGATGTCGCTAGCACAAGAAGCAAGCCTTAAAACTAAGTCACTTTCATCCATGCAACTTTCTAAAGGAGTAAAAAAGACACAACCAACATTCCTAGTGGCCTTAAAGGAAGAAGAAGAATCCTTCCAAGCCACGGAATTACCGATAGTGGTCACTCGAGTCTTTGAAGAGTTCAAGGATGTCAAGCCAAATGAATTGTTGAAGAGACTTCCAACTAGGAAAGAGGTGGATTATAAGATCAAATTAGTGCAAGGTTCCATACCACTTGCGGTCGTTCCATACTGAATGATGCCTCCCAGGCTTGAAGAATTGAGGAGGCAATTGAAGGAGTGGTTAGATGCCGGTTATATCCAACCATCAAGGCTCCTTATAGGGTGCCTGTGTTATTCTAAATGAAGCATGATAAGTCGCTTCATTTGTGCATCAACTACAGGGTGCCAAACAAGGTGACGGTAAAAAATAATTATCTCATTCCTCTTATTACAGACTTGTTCAATTAACTTGGTGATGCTAAGGGGTTTACCAAATTAGACTTGAGATCGGGCTACTACTAAGTGAGGATTGCCAAGGAAGATGAACTGAATACTGCCTATGTCACAAGGTATGGCTTATTTGAGTTTTTTGTTATGCCTTTTAGATTAACAAATGCCCATGCTAACTTTTACACTGTTATGAATATAGTCTTCTAACTATTCTTGAATTAGTTTTTCATAGTATACTTAGATGATATTGTGATTTATAGAAAGACACTTGAGGAGCACATTGGGCATCTACGACAAGTTTTCCAAGTATTGAGGGAGAATGGACTTTATGTGAAGAAGGATAAGTGCTCATCACTAAAGGAGATCGAACTTATATGTCGAAGTACCAGGGATTGAAAAAGGAGATCATCAAAGAGTGCCATGATTCCAAATGAGCACGACATCTGGGAGTTCATCATACGTTGGTACTCATAAAACGTGAATATTATTGGCCTCAAATACAAGATGACATAAAAATGTTCATGAAGACTTACCTTGTGTGCTAATAAGACAAGTTGGACAATTAACAACCCGCAATTTTACTAGAGTTATTGCCCATTCTAGAGAAACCGTGGGAGAGCATTTCTATGGATTTCATCAGTTGTCTATTGAAATATGAGGGATGTGAAAACATTATGGTAGTGGTAGACCAGTTTAAGCAAGTATGGAGTGTTCATTCTCTTGCCCACTAAGTTCACAGCTGAAGATGCAACCCATTTATTTTTCAGGCATGCGTTGAAGTATTGGGGTATACCGAAGATGATTATGAGCGATAGGGTCACTTGCTTCACTTAGAAGTTTTGGATGGAACTTTTCAAGATTATGGGGTTCAAGCTAAACTTCTCTACAATCTTTCATCCGCAAATTGATGGATAAACTGAGAAGGTAAATGCCTTGTTAGAGTTATATTTGAGGCATTATATGAGTGTCAACCAACATGATTAGGCGAAGCTACTTGACATTGTCCAATTCTCCTACAACTTGCAAAGGAGTGAGTCAATGGGAATAAGCCCTTTCGAGCTTGCTACAGGGCAACAACCGATTACCCTACACATCCTTGCCATTGGCTATAAGGATCTAAGTTTCGCACATTCAAGTTTTCCAAAGGGTGACATGAGAAATTCGACATGGCACGAGCATACTTAGTAAAGGATTTGAAGAGAATGAAGAAGTGGGTCAATGCTAAAAGAGGCCTTTGAAGTTCGAAGAAGGAACATGGTGTTCGTGAAGCTACATCCCCATCAAAGCTGAAGGTTTGTTAAAGTTCATAAGGGTTAATGAGGCACTACGAGGGACTATTTCTAGTAGAGAAACGAGTTGGGAAGCTAACCTACCACTTGAAGCTACCTTCATACCTTGAGATGCATTTTATGTTCCACGTAAATTTACTTAAGCCCTATTGAGAGGACAACGAGGATCTAAGTAGGGGAGAGTCAAGGAGAGCACCTATTACCATCACCACACTACCCGAACATAAAATGGAGGAGATATTAGCACATCGGGTTATTCTCAGAAAGGGTTCCCATTCGAGCTATGTGAATACTTTGTCAAATGGAAGGGAGTACTTGATAGTGAGACAAGTTGGGAGCATGAGATCACCTTGTGGAACAACAAGGAGCATATCAAAGAATACAAGGTAGAAGAAACGAAGGCATTGCCAAGATGAGTAAAGGAGAATGTCACGAACCGATTGAATTTCCTCACCAAGGAGGTTAATTTTGCTAAAAGGGCCTAGATTTCTCTCGATTTCTTTAGGTTTCTCTAGAATGTTCTCCACAATGCTAGAGTTAGATAGAAAACTCTATATTAGTGGAGGTAGGTGGAGTATGTAGAGATTTTTCTAGAGAATCAATGTGCACCATTAGATTTTTGTAATCTCCACCGTCTATTGAGGAGGTAGAATGCTATAAATAACCTAGAAGTCTCATTTGTACATACATCTCACAAGTGTAAAGCATTCTTTGAGCAATAGAAAGCTATCTCTAAGGGCTTGTTTACTTTGACTTTCGTTTTTTATTTTAGTTTCCTATTTTTCTAAACACAAAAATCAATAAAGAAAACACACTAATACAGCACAGAAATTGATAAAAAAACACAATTACCAATACAAAAATACAACAACCATAATACAAAACCACAATCCACAACTCAACTAAACATCCCCTTACTTTGTAGATTGAGTTTGAAAAGTGGAAGAAATCTGGAAAAATTAGAAAGAATTTCATATTTCAAGAATAAAATCGTGATCTAAGTTAACTACTATTTAACTATGCAAAACTACCCTTAAAGTCAGTTATAGGAGCTAAATAATAGGACTTTAACGCCACTGTTTAAGTCATTTTCAAGTATAGTTTAAGTAGTTATCGAGAAATTTTCAGCTAGATCTTCAGCTCCCATTTGCTACAATTTGCTCCACATGCAGACAATTGCTCTAAACATATATATTTAGTTAGAGAACACATTTTGATTCTTGCATAAATAGATTAAAGCTGCCAAAATCAGATCTTAGTCTAGAATTTTCTTCTTCTTTCTATAAGTTAGGTTTTGTGTTTCTGATTTCATTTCTAGCTTTGTATTTGGTAATTTCAGGTTGTTTTTAAGGATTGAAAGAGTTTTTACATGTGATTGAATGTTGTATTTCAATTTAGAGTTTCATTTGACTCAATCTAAACCCTTATATCACTTATTTCCCTTAAATTACTCATTTCTCACTCTTTGTTTACATATTTTTAAGAACATGTTACTTAATATCTATGTTGATTATTCTTTAATATTTGTGTGGTTTTAATCTAATTTTTGGCTAATGACAGGTTATTAAATGCTTTGATTGAGTTTCTAATACATGTTGAATGATGATCTTTATTTATTTGAATGTTTAAAAATTATCTTAAGATGGCCACTTAAGATAAAGTTGATAGATGATTAAGGATCTGATTGTTGATTTCTTTAATAATTGAAAAAAATCAATAAACAACATTATTTTAATTCAATAGAAGATCAATCACTGATTAATCATGAATGTGCTAGTCTTAAAATATGAGATTTTAGGATTAGACTTCTTAATCTTTAAGCTTACTTCTTATATCTATAGGAGGACCAAACCATTGAGTAGGAAGATTAAGAATGATAGAGATAAGGCATTGACTTGACTATAACTTTGTTTTAATTTAGTGAAGATATCCTAGACTAGACATTCTAATCTTTTCATAATTCAATTGAAGTACTGAAAGTTTGAATCTTAGCTAATTAACCCAATTTGGAAATTTTTTAGGCAATTTGGATTCCTTTGCAATGTTTAGAAATCTTTAGGTTTAATTAATAGTTCTCGCCTTCATTAATTTGCAATTTTGAATACTCTAGATAATTGTAATCTAAGTGACCTAATACTCACCTAATTTTTTTTTTCATGGGTTCAACATTCAAAATCTTAAAAATACTCCACATGATTACTCGTTAATCAGTATACTTGCCGTAATAGTTGGTTTGAAATATGTTTTAAAAAAATGTGTGCTCAATTGCTTAAATTTGATAATTAATTTTGATAATTTAGACTAAACCAACCAACAACATTTACTTCTCCATTAAGAATTTTGGTATAAAACTTCTTTTAAAATTTAAATAATTTAAGTTTCATAGTTTATTTTTAAGTCTTATTGGGGCTATTTTTTTCTACTTTTATTTTGTTTTTATTCACTCCTTTATTACTTCAAAAAGTAGAGGTTATAATTTTTTAATATTTCAAATAAGTTTAAGAATAATAATTTAATTTTTAAAATTTTTACTTTCATTTTAAAATATTTATTCTTTCTAATTAATCTTTTCTTATGTTAAAACTTGGAACTAACAATAAAATAATATAAATAATTATAACGTATTAGTATGTTGATATTAATATGAACACTAACGTATGAAGAAGAAGAAAAATATTTAATTGTAATATAAAGGAGTTTTTATTAACTTTAATTACTCTTTATTTCTAAAAGAATAATTCATGTTTTTACTAGGAAGAGTCCATAAGAAATAGAAAATAAAGAAAAATTACTAACAAAGAAGAAAATAATTATGAATTATATTAAGAAGAATAAACAAGACATGAGAATCATTGGCAACTATGGGATGCTCGCTTATCATGCGTTGTTGGCTTATCCGATTCTAAAAGGTTCGTTCTTCTTCAATCTGATTTGGTAGAGCTTTCTTTCTACATTTGAAACTTGAATTACTACATCTCACTAGAGGAAAAAATAAAAAGTACAGGCAGCCGTATAATCCACCGTACCCTTGAGCTGTCACTGGTGGGCTGTCACTGCCAATGTAAAGGTAAAGAGTTTTGGTATAGGCTACTCCCATATGCTCAGTTGTATTATATGTCTCTACCTATGCAGCAGACAGAACCCGTTACAAGAATTTAGAGTGTGATTGGGCCGTGCTCATAAAATAACTGAGAGCATTTTGAACTGGTGATCAAGTAATTCTCGTAAACATTAATCTAAATGTAAAGTTTTTCCTATTTCATCCTGTCATACCCATATTGGAAGATCAGTTGCCATAGGGAAAGAACACTTCATTCTTCCTTGGTCTACAAATATTATTAAGAGCTTCTCTTTATTAGGTATAGTTTTTGGCATTGTCAAAACTACATTAGAATCACCACGAATTTTAATGATTGGCCTAATATTAATTATATATTTGTTACGTTTTTACTATTTATTTTTGTATGCACAAGATGCTGAATTCTTGAACAAGCTTTTGAATTGTTTGAACGAACTCTTGAACTGCTTGAACAAATAGTTGAAACTTTTGAACATCATTAATAAAAGTTTATTGGCATTATGTGTACTAAATCTTTCTAAACCTTTCTTAATGCTTAGATCTCATCAAAGGAAATTATATATATATATATATAACTTATTTTATGTAGATGCAATAGATTTAATGCTATTCATAAGTAATTTTATAAGATCTTCCATTACAAATTTAATAAATACCTCATCCAATTGATAAGGTACCATTTTCTTTACTAAACCTTAATTCACTTGATTAGATCTTTTATTGAGTCTCCTTATTATTTTTAGTTCAGATTAAACTTTAATTTTCTTAACTTTAATTAAAAAAATAGTAATTAATAAATGTTTAGTATAGGAAAATGTTTAATATTCTATCCCTTGGATTAATATTAATTACTATATTAGTAAAAATAAAAAATAATAAAGGTTGAGACAAGAAAATTGTTGTGCTATGTCATTTAAAAACATTTTATCTAAAGATAATTGAAGTTAATAATTCAGTTCCATAAGGTTTTTGATACTAGAAAATATCATAAACACATGTTATATGCGACATAGTTTCAATATAATCACACTATATCTAATAACTTTACTAACATAAAGAAGAAAATGAAGTATAGCAAACAAAAATGGTGCATGTATGATCTATAATGTACTATGTGTTATTTACAAATCTAAGTTTTGCTAACATTATACTAAATTATATTAGATCAATGTTTCTTTTTTCCTAACTATATGCTTAATTGCAATGGAGAATACCTATTTTCTTTCACAATAAGCTAAACTGTGGTAAAGAAAACCTATATGGGACCGAAAAAAATTTATATCCCACTATATCTCATCAACTTATATATATTTTGATATAGCTGTATGTATTAAGAGAAACATTATCAAGTTTAAGGGTCTGGTCATTAAGGTTTTCTTATTTTGTTCAGGTTTTTGGTTTTTCTAAATATAAAAATCGAAAAAAATAGCAAAGAAACTCAAAAAAATAATACACTAATATAGCACAGAAATGAAAAAAAAGCACAAAAACTCAAAAGCAAACACAAAATCCAATACAAAAATATATAAGTCATAACTAAAAACCATAACAAAAAGTTGAATCAAACGACCTATAAGTTTATATATGCTAGTGAACTATAACATGCTTAAGATTGCATGAAATTTCACCTCTATTATAACAATGCAAAATAATCTATATGATTGAGAATAAAATTATAATTATAACTATAAATAAATAAATAATAAATGTAGTCATAATATATAAAAGTAAAAATTACATCTGGAGCAAATATATAATGATCTCTGGTAAACAACATCGAGGACCTCAAAATACATATACTAAAAATATGTCTCTTAAAAATATCACTGTGAAATACTTTAGCTAAAGGATCAATCAACATATACTCATTCAAAATATACTTTATCACAATATCATATTAATGTACATTTTTTAATAATTAAATACTTGATCTCTAAATTAATGTACATTTTTTAATGATTAAATACTTGATCTCTAAATACTTAAACGTTGTATTATTATTATTATTATTATTAAATAACACTATAGAAAGATTATCAAAGTATAAATAAATATGTCTAGCAACACACAAACAGTTTAGAAATCAAAATTTTTAATCATAGTACTCGTGACACTCAACATATGTATTCGAAGAGGTTAAAAATGCTTGATTGACACTTTTTCAGGAAAATGCCCCACTTGCTAATATAAAAATATAATTAGAAGTGGACTTTTTATCATCTGGATACATTATAAAGTTTGAATCCATATACCTAATCAGATTTGAATTCTGAACTTTAATATAATCTTTAGTACCATAAAGATATCTCAAAACTCGCTTAACTACATTATAATGATATATACCTGTGTTAGAGACATATCTACTGAATAATCTAATAATGAATGCAACGTTCAATCTTATACAACTTGACATACATTAGGCTACTAACTATAATAGAACATGAAACATTCTTTATGGCCCCTTTTTTAACTTTATTCTTTAGATATTGTGCTAAATATAATCTCGCTTTATGGGAGATCAATGTTACACAATGTTTGCAATTTTTCATATTAAACTTTCTAATACTCACTCATTATATGCATTTTCAGAGAGATTTAATGAGTTTTGGGATCTAATCCAATAAATTTGAATAATTAGGATGAAAATGCTTTATTAAGATCTGTTGAACCAAGGGAGGTTGCAATCTTGATTTTGATGATAACAAAACATGTTTTGATTACTAATGGGTCTTTACCCATCAATATACTTTGCATCGACATTAGCTTTTTAAGCTTTAAGCTCTCCTTTTATCATCTAGATAAATAACTTAAAACCCTTTTATCTTCATTCTTACAAAGTAATAGAGGCGATGACCTGTATGAAAAGATATCTCATATCTATCTGATATAGTTCTAATGTCTGGATTGAATATTTAATACTTATTCTATCATTCGTTCTAGAATTGAATACTTAATTTAAAATATAGTATTCTCACATTTTTAAGATTAAATTTTCATATAAAATTCATTAAAAATAATCATTTTTAATACTCAATTAAATATATGTTGCATCAAATGCTTAATGAAAAACAAATTATCATGACTGATAAAGCCACATGACATATTCATATCTTTGTGGGCTACTAAGTTCTTATGACATAAATATGTTCATATTTATATGCTTAGTTCAATTTCAATATTTGAATTCTTTACTGCTGCCTCTTAATGTATTCATTCATGCATAACAAAGTGTATGTGAAATTATCAATTGTATCTCATCATGTGGCATATACTATATTTCTTATTGCTCAATTGTTTGCTTTTAGAGATGACCATATGAAAAGGTTTACAATCTTACATACATAACTATTGAATCATTCTTTTGATGTACATGTAGCTTATAAAATCAATAACAATCATCTTGAATGCTATTGAGAAATTTAATTTCCAAAATATATGTAATCTTATCCATATTTTTCTT
>JAOXYD010242299.1:0-30677 GCA_028565735.1 Pinacopodium congolense | reverse complement strand
GATGTGGGACTGTCAATAACACAATACTCTCTTATCATATTGAACCAATCCTAGTCAAAATAACACCAAAGTAACCTCCTAGACACAAGTCTTAAAATGTTACAAACGGAAGCTTAAATGGTGGCCAAGAGGGCTCCATACCTTGATGTTAAGTGGTATAGCAAGCTAGTGACACCTCGGTGTTAAGTGGTATCTTAAGCTAGTGACACCTTGGTGTGTAATCTACTGACACATAGCTAGTGATGGAACAAACTTCTACTGGAGTATTCCAACTCTCTTCATTCTTGTTTTCTCTCCACCAAAAACTTACCATCTTCCCTTAATTTCTGTTGTAGTTTAGATCATAAACTTTGTATGTGTTGGTTGTTTGGAAGCTTGGTTTAGCTGGATTTTGGAGTTGGATTCGAATTTTAGTAAGGTGAGGGAATACTAAACTTGGCATCATGTTATAACATGTAATTTTGGATGTTTGATACATATATCTACAACTTTCATGAAGGAATCGAATTTGATTTTTGTCATTAAGGATTTTGATAATTGGTTTGAAGTTGAGTTTCGGTTGCTGTCCACGTTTGAGAGCAGTTTGTATTATTTTAGGTATAACCCTCAGAATAATGAACCAAATTGCATCAACTTTAATTCGTTAGAAAATTACAACATAGAGGAACATTTGTTTAGAAGAACATATTGCCTAAAAACCTCAGTTGCTATGTCAACAGGGCCATACAAAATGGACCCAAAAACTTGTCTTGAAAAAGAAAAAGCAACTGTTTAAAGATCCATAGAAATTCATCCTTCATCTTTCGATCTGTTTTTCAAATCTTTAGAATATTAATTTGAAGGAACTCAAAGAATAAAAATTGTAATTGTGGTGTTCATTTGGTAATAATTTCCTGTATTGTTTTCTCTTGAGTATCCCTTACGATTTTTATGATTGACCATGTTATACTTGCCTAAAAATTATCAAATTTTATAGACAGGTGAATGGGACATTAAGAAACATTTTTTATGTTAAAAAAATCACCAAATTCGTACATTAGGAGACCCGAAATCAGGACGCAATGAACTATCTCCAATTCCAGGTTTTATTGTGAGCATATCACAAAACAGGAGAGACATAAGTCTCGGTAATAGGTCGTAACATAGAAAAAACGCTTTAGATTTAATGGTGAAACAACTTTAAGTATTAAGGAACAACTAGCATAAGCCATAATCTCACAAGCTCAAATTATGTAACTTAGAGAATTGGGATCCTAAATTAATTAGTTAAGTTCACTAACGAAACTAACTAAGTTATTGGTACTTGCAGAAATCACTAGGACTGTTATGTATCACAAGCTCATTCCTAGCAAATAAACAATAAATTATACCTAGGGTGATTATTCATATGTATGAATCCCCAATTCATGTCATTTAACTTAAATTCCAACTCATCATGGACCTAAATCACAATGCCTAGTCAATTCATAATCAATTTCCAGAATTATTCATCCAAAATCCCATCTATACCTTCTAACCCAAGAAAAACCTAAGCTAGCCTATGGATCCAAACAAGCTTTTTAATCCTATGTTCCTCCTATGTTAGACAAATCCCATAAACTCTGAAAATATCTCTAAATACGTAATAACCTAGAATAAACTCATTAGGTTTAATGGCGCAAAAATCTCACAAGCTTAAATTGTGTAACTTAGAGAATTGGGATCCTAGATTAATTAGTTAAGTTCACTGACGAAACTAACTAGCATATTGATACTTGTAGAAATCACTAGGAATATTACGTATCACAAGCTGATTCCTAGAAATTATACCTAAGGTGATCGTTCCTATGTATGAATCCCTAATTCATATCATCTACTTGCAGAAATCACTAGCACTATTACGTATCACAAGGTCATTCCTAGCAATTGAACTAGAAATTATACCTAAAGAGATCATTCCTAAGTATGAATCCCTAATTCATGTCATTTAACATGAATTCCAGTAAAACCTGGACCTAAACCACAATGCGCAGTCAATTCATAATCAATTTCAAGAATTGTTAATCCAAAATCTCATTTATACCTTTCAACCCAAGCAAAACCTACGCTACCATTATGAAATTAACAAAAACCCAAAGTGCAAAATGCATAAATATAACTAAAAACACATGAATCCAAGAGAAATAAAAAATAATACAAAAGGGAAAGCTATTGAAAAATTAAAAAAAGACATCCATTAACAAAAATCTCAAGTTTATAGAATAAAAAGGCATAAAATATAACCCAAACACAAGAAAACTATAAAACGTTAATAACAACAAATGAAAGCTTAAACAATCCAAAAACAAGGTATTTAATTGTTTAACTAAACCTAAAACATAGAACTAGAAGGATTAAAATCAAATCAGAAATATCATCTAATATAAACTCTAAGAACAAGAAGAAAAAGTGAGAAGAAAAGATGATTCTCCAAGAAAAGAGAGTGTGGCTACTGGATAATGGAGGCTTTTTCCTTCTCTTTGTCCCTTTTATACATGCCTTTAGGGTATGGAGATGTTTGGGAGTGAAAATATTACATTACGCTTATTATTTTCCTTGAGAGTGACCAATACAACAGTCTGATTGAGCAATACGGTGGCTTGGCAACTTCTTATATTGATCTTGAAATCCTAAGGTATATGGCAGGCTACCTAAACCCCCCGTATTGGCTCTACCCTTACCGTATATAGTGTAGAATCAAAGGTATTACTTTATTTTTTCTCCAATTTTTCTCTAAACTTATTTGTTTTCACTTGTCTTTGTGTTCCATAATTAAATATGCATGCATATAAAAAAGGAACACAGATGAAACATTATAGAATTTAAATGGAATTAAAATGCATATGAAAACTTAACATATTTCAATCGTATCACTTACCTTAAATGGGAAATTCAAGATAAGCACTAAGAACTTAAAATAAACAAAGATCATCATCTAAAATGTTATAGAAACTCAATCAATCCATTCAAAAACCTTTTCTTAATAAGAAATCAGTTTAAAACATCATATACAAAATATAACAGAAAGATTCAAGCATAAGTACCATGTTCTTACAAATATATGAGAAAATAAAATGAAATAAGTAAAATAAAGGTCTTAGATTACGCCAAATGTTATTCTAAAGTGATACACAACCTTCAATCAGCTTAAAAAAACTCTTGGAAATCCTTAAAACAACTTGAATTTATAAAGAATAAAGTTGAAAAAAAAAACATAAATGAGAACCTAACCTAAAGGAAGAGAAAAGAAAATCTAAGCTAAATATGATCTAGGCCACTCTAATCTGTGTTAATATTATGTGAAGATGAATTCTCTGCCTTCTCTTATATGTCTCCTATAGGTTGGAAACAAGTAGAGCAAGACCTAGCTAGAAATACCTTGACAGCTAATTAAATGACATTTGAAAAAGAGTTAAATGACGTCGTTTAGCCATTGCCGTTTGACATTGAAAGCTTACTTAAACATGGGTTCCATGGACTTAAATGGTGGTTTTTTTCAGACCTACTTTTAACTCTATTTTAGTTCTATTTTTCATCCTTTCTTCAAAATTTCTCAAGAATTAGGGAATAACATCAAAATAGGGGTGAACTAATATCAAAGTATCATGAAAAAGTTATATGAAATGAACCATTATCAATAAGTGGTGGAATGTGAGAGAATATAGTAAGATTTGAGAGAAGAATGTAAAAGATGAATGGGAGTCGAGTTAGGTGTTTTAAACATCACACTTGGCCCCCTTCTAGATCGTGCATTCCTTGTTAAACTATAGGGTGATTCCACCTTTTTTTTTATGATGACAAAACGTTAAGACTAATGTATATGATGAGTTTCTTTTGTTGAGTTAGGCTTTATAAAGTTATGTAATGAAGATGCATGTATATTAAGCCCTAAAGATTAACAACCATGGTGAATTTTATATTGATACATTTAAGTATATAGAAAGAAGACCAAGATGATAGATAGAAGGGTATTGGAGTTGAACTTAATTATTATGATTAGGTTTTTGTGTAAGTATATTTTTAGTCTTACCATAGTGTATAAAGGCTCTCTTCATGCATATTGCAATCATGTTTAGTGATTTGCATATAAGTTTCATAATAAAAAGGTTTTTTTATGTGATTTATATGTGTTAAAATCTTTTTTGTGTATGGTTGAATGTATGTATGATATTGTGTATGATGAGATATGAATGAATTAGTAATTAGATTAAAAAGGCATGACTTATGTAGTAAATCATTTATGTTATATGGAATTGTGTAAGTTGGATTCAAGATGAGTGAATTACAATTGCATGAAGTGGAAAATTTGTAATGTGTTATTAAATGTGATAAGATAAAATGAAAATGTTTAGACAAAGATATAGTGGTAAATTGGATGTATTGGATTATGTTAGGTTGTTTAATTGTGATAAATTAAGTTAAGAAGCGTATTTGATAGTTGGAAAGTATTAAAAAATGCATGAATGTGCTAGGAATTGATTTGGACTGAGTTGACAGTCCATTGGTAAAGTTTTAGAGTATGGCAAAAGCACAACGACAGTTCTGCAAGAGAACAAGGCATTATTGATCACCCATGTTGAAGTGAGATTGTAATAGCAAACAACAATGTCACTATTGATTTTTGTAGAAAGGTTCAATAATGTCCAAATTTTGCATAATAACTACTATTTCTCAGTGGAAAGTGAATTTAATATATTTGAAAATTAGACAACAGTCATAAATTACTAGTTTGAGGTTCTATAACTATAAATAGGTGTTTTTTTTCATGGGTTTTAGGAATGAAGAATATAAAAAAAACATTCTTACAAAGTGATTGAGTATTATTTATGATTTTTTAGTGTAGTTTTGTATGAGTTATTATGAGCGTAATGTTGCAACCATTCTTTAGTGATGTGTGAGCCTATAAATACCTTGGCAAGTTAAGAGTGGCATATTTTGAAAGGCGATTTTATGAGTAGTGAGTTTGTGAGAAGTGAATATTATAGGGTGAAATCATTAAGAGTTAATTTTATTAAGGGGTTACCCTTGAACCTTGAGGTTAATTGTAATCCTAGTAAAAAGAAGAGTGATGGTTTCCCTTAAGCTTTAGAAAAGAATTGTAAAGGTTATCTTTAAGACTTAAAAAAAGATTTCTACATATGGTCATTATCGTAGAATTCTCAACGAAGTTTGTTAGGGACCAAATATAGAAGAAAGTAGCCATCTCCAAACTAGTATAAATCGGTTGCATCTTTCTTTCCTTCCCCATTTACATTTATTAATTTAATTTATATTTATGTTTAAAATTTTTATGATATTTATTAAATTATTAGTTACCTTCCACTTGATTAATTTTTTAGTTTGGTAAATTAGGACTTAATTTTAAGTTTTTCACATAAAAAATTGGTGAATTTATGTTTAATAGAAGAAAACTTTTTAAAGTCTCTAATTAGCTAACCTCCTTAGATGCCTTAGGGACTAACATTCTTCTGTTTAAATATAATAGTATAGGCGATGGTCATGGACTAGTCGTGAAAAATGTAGCTCGCAATGCATAAACTTATGATTTTTCCTTCAAGTGTTCCAAAACCTCTCCAATTCATCCTTAAACTATATAGATCAAGTTATGGTTAATTTAGTAACCAAGATTCATATGAAACTCAAATAAACATAATGCATAAACAATATGAAAATAAAGTCAATAGAACATGTTAGAATGAAAACAGGCTGCAATAAGTCCTAACATGCAAAATGAAAAGCAATCAAAAGCAATGAAATAAACATAGGTTTTCCTTCCAACAAGCGTTTGTTTAAAATTATAAGCTTAATACTCTCATTTAGCTTAACTATTTTTTATTTTCTTTCCACAAGCATGCCTTTTCTTCTTGACCTTTCCTTTTAATATTTTTACATCCTTGTTACCATCATTTCTTCATTCATCAAGCTCTCTGATAGGGATATATTTTATGATGTTTTCATATACGTTTCAATGTAATTCAATCCCTATTTTTAAGTTTAAATGCTTGATTTGTATTCCTTTTAAATTTACATGCATATTTGATCGTTGAATACAAATACAAGTTGAAATGGCCAAGTTTTGGGTCGAAATAGAGAAACTTTGGAGCTAGAAGAGGTGTGGAGCAAATTTAAAAAATTAGAACATCATTTTAGGAAATTCTAAAAAAAATTTCAAGGCCATATGACAAGCCATAAATAGTGGACAAAGAAAAGAAGAAGACAAGCTCAGTTGGGCATCACTTTTGGTACAATTGACTTTGGTGATACATTAGGTGAACTTTAAGAGCTTATATTGTTTTACAATTATTTATGGTGTAAGAGAATCATGTGAGGAGCCTACGTAACAAATTTTATGGCAATTGAAGGTGTATGGAAGGATTTAAGGTAGAAAAAGTGAAGAGGGGTAAAAGCAGTCAAATTATGGGAGTTAAATGAAATTTGTTAAACCACTTCATTTTTTTTTATTCTTAGGGTTAAACTTTACTAAATTGCTCTCAAAATATCTATAAAATCCCAGTGGCCATCCAAGACATATATGAGGCAATATAAAGAGAAGATTGGAGTAGATTCTTATCATTCTTGAAGGTTCCCACTTGGGCAGCCCAATTTCTTCTTCCTTTCTTAGGTTTTAGGATAGTTTTTCATCTCTTTTCTTCTAGTTTCATGTCCAAACCTTAGATTAAATAGTTTAGGTGTTAAGTCTTGGTTTCCTTTTTGTTTCTATTGCTATCTTTCTATTTTATTTATGTTTATGTTGTTATTTCTATCTTTGTATTTTATTTATATTTATGTTGTTATTTCATTTAAGTTATGTTAAGTACTTATTTAATGCTTAGTTTTCATCAAGATAATGTTGTTTCTTTAATTTTCTAACATTTTTCTTGGTAAATACCTTCAAACCCAATTAAAATTATGTTAGCTTAATTTTAATTGGGTTTGAAGGTATTTAATGGATTTGTAGATGATAATTGTGAGAATGGAAAAGGGTTTTAAATGGGCATTGTGATTTATGTTAGAAATGAGTTGGAATTCAGATTTAGTTCCATGAATTAGGTATTTACTCATAGGATTGGTCCTCTTAAGAGCAATTTCAAGTTCAATTTCTAGGTTTTCGCTTTTGATCCATAATTTTCATTAGTAAAACTATAAATGGAAATAGGTTAATTGATTTTGTAGGTGAACTTAACAAATTAGTATAGGACTTCAATTCTCTAAGTTACATCATTTGAACTTGTGTGATTATGGTTTAGGTTAGGATTGCCCTAATTTTTAATGTTGTCGTACCACTAAATCTATAGAGCTTATTCTTGGTTGGTATGTAATTATATGTAAGTTTTCTATTATATAGGACTTGTTTGAAAATGGAGGAACTTGGGATGTAAGAGCTTATTTGTGTCCATAGGCTAGCATCTTAGGCATGATACACTTTTTATCTTCAAAGATTAATTATAATTAATGAATTTGGATAATATCTTCTTCCCATTTTTTCATTATTGTTATTCGTTTCTTATTTTTTTCGCTTTAGTTTCTTCAATTGTCTTTTTTACTGTTTTTAAGTTCTTTTGCATCTACTGGTTGTTTTTATTTCCTTTTTCTTTTCGACAACATTAGGAATAGCCTAAAAACACTACCATCTCTATGGGATCGAACTTGACTTATCCTGCTACATAGTTAGTTAAGTTAGTAAGGTAAAATTTATTATTAGGTGGCCCACAATAGACTTATCAAATTTTATCACTCTTTTAAGTTGACGATTGACCTCTTATATACTTCATTATGCTTGTAGCTAGACTTCATTACGAAATTGAACTCTAGTGGATCATATTTTACCTTACCTTGCACCAAGCTTGAAGTTACCTCATTAAACATGTTCTAAGGAGAGGAATATTATTTTTCATTTAAATATTACTTAACTGTTTCGTAGTTAGAAAAAATTAAAGGATTCATCCTCAATTATAAGAGTCAATTTCTTTCAAAAATATCAATTAAAGCTTTTGAAGTTGCTAGAAGTGACATTCCTAAAATTAAAGGAATGTTATCCTCATCCTTCATGTTTAGGATTATGAAATCAACATATAATATAAGTTTACAACTTTTATAAGTACATCCCTAACTATACTCCAGGATATTTACCAAATCTATCTGCTAATTGAATACTTATCCTTGTAGACTTTATGATCTCTAGTCCCAAATCTTAAAACATATTACATGACATTAGATTCATTCCAAATCCTAAGTTAGCTACCAATGGTACAAGAGATTGAAAAGCTCCATATATCTTTCAAATTCTGTAGTTTCTTTCCTAAGAACATTGCTACAGATTCTTAATTTGTAGTCATCTTCAAATAGCTGCTTTCCTTCTTATTCACAAGAGATTACTCGTGAACTTTGCATATTGATAGCTTAAGAATTCTTAGTATTTTTATAGCCAATTCATGTCAAATTAAGATACATTGCTCCTAATTTACTTCAGCCAGCCCCCTATTGTGCTTCGGAGCTCGTCATTTTACTCTCGAAGATAAGGACCATAACGATGCCTCTATAGCCCACCAATTTTCTCCTTTTAAGCGTGGTTTAGGTACCAGTTGATTAGTTCCTAGTTGGATCTTCATTCCTATTAGCTGCAACTTGTGCAAGTTGCTTCCCACTTGCAACTATCATATATATGGAGTTATGGAAGCCAGAAACAACACGATTTGATAGAGAGAAACAATTTTTTAAAAGCATTTAGCAAACTCTCTAAAATTTTAGGGTTAATTTCAAGTTTTCTTCATATTTTCTAATTGTCTTTGCCGATTTAAGTTGGTTTTGTGGATTGTAGAAGCTTAATCATGTATCTTAGACCTTGAGGCATTATTGTAGCTCCATTGGTGTATTCTAAACCAATATTTTGTGTTGAAGTTCACTCTTAAGCTTATATATTCAAGAACATGAGTTATATGAATGATATCTTTTCTTTCTTGATTCAAATAAATGGCTGAACGTTTTTATGGTTGAGGAATGGTGATTCAATGATCTAAATACATGCTTAAATGTGATTAAGGGTTGCCTTTTATTTATTTGAATGCTTAAAGTTTGTCTTAATTGGATTGTTTAATATTAAGAAGATAAATGAAAAAAGAAGAGGGCTAGTCTCTTAATCAATTGGAAAATCAATAATTAACTTGATTTTAATCAATTTAAGACCAATGATTTGTTAATATTTAAGGCAATAATATGAGAATATGAATTTGTACATTAAGCTGCTAGCAGTTTAAGCCTTCTTTTGGTTGATTTAAGAGTGGACCAAGCCTTAAACTTCAAAATTAAGAGAAAATACATTGATTTGATCATAACCTTGTCTTGAATTCCTGAAGTTGCCTTAAAGACAAGTCCCTTAATTCTTAATTAATCTATTTAGGTAATTGAAAACTATTTTCTTGACCATTTAATCCATTAAGTAACCTTAAATTTCAAAGTTAATCTTCTTTCCAAAATTGGAAGCCTTTTAGTTTAAATTGGTAAATTTACTGAATTTAGGGCATGTTTAGTTGGGTTGTTGGTTTTTTTTTTCTTATGCTTTTTGTATTATTGTATTGGTTTTTATGTGATTTTATGTGTTTTTGTGCTTTTTTTTTTGTTTTTGTACTGTATTATTGTGTTTTTTTTTCCAGTTTTTGCGTTGTTTTTTTTTTTCGATTTCTATGTTTAAAAAAAATGAAAACCAAAAACCAAAGTGGAGCTAAGCAAGCCCTTAATCTCTCAATTTGGTTTCTTTATATAATTGTGATCCATTTTTCGTAATATTGGTTATAAGGGATCTCTGTGGGATTATAATTCGAGTATAAAATACTCACTTCACTACTTGTGATTGTTATACTTACCGGTTAGTTGGTTTTAACTTTGTTTTGAGAAAAAGGGCTTCAATTGTTAAAATTGGTAATTAATTTTGTTAATTTAATATTAATATAATCCAACGCTACACATACTTAGTTTCTTGAAAAAGAGATTGTACAAGTGGAATATTAACATGTGAATTTTAATAGGATTGAGAGATTTACCTTCATTCTCCTCTTGCTTGCTCATGTATGGCCTTCTATGATATGGAAGTCATAGCTTATACTCCTTTTTGCTTACTTATTCTTCTCTTCTTACTCCTATTTCTTCTTTAAACTCTTTGTGTCTTTAGCTTTTTTTCTCCTCTATAGCTTCCTTATTCTCGACTTGTTCAACTTCCTCTCCATTTAGAGGTGTTCCTTATCATCCTTCATGCACACAATGTGTACTTGCTCCCTTGGATTTTTCTCCATGATCCCTGGAAAAGTTCCTGGTGATCTATCTAATAAACTTAAAGCTAGTTACCCCACTTGTTTCTCTAAATTCTTTATTAATCTTTTAATATTATAGAACGAGCATCTAGTGTTATAATTTAGTTGGCTAGGAATGCTTGTCAAGATTTGGGATTCTAGGCACGCAATGACTTTAATGAATTGGCTTACATGATCTTCTAAGTTCTATAAGCCACTCCTAATTTTCTAGTTAACTTGAGAGTACTCGTAGCCAAGCTCTTAACGATCTCCTCCAATAACACCCCAATCAGTTTGTGGTGGTGATGTTGGACGCGGAGTCATGGTCGAGGAATGCAGGTGACTATGATAGCATGGTGGTGGAGAATTAGATCCATACTAGTTGGTCCCATCTGAAAATTAAGGATGATCCTCTCACTCCGAATGGTAAATCGAAGTGTAAGGAACATACCATTATTGTTGCCGCTCTAGAGAATAGCGAAGTGTAAAACTGCTGCTCCACCTACAAAGAAGGACACACATTAATAGAATGGCCTAAAAATGAAATAAAATCATATGCCTTAGTGTCAACTGTATCTATCACTACTTGCTCGAATAAGGATGCGAGTTTTATTACCTATTATTCTAACCATGAGATAGTAGCTAACTCAAACTCATTATTATAAGAATGAATACAGGAAAGATCATAATGAAAACTATGCTAAAAATAAGCCATTACTGAAAAGATATATGAAATATAAACAAACAGAGAGAAAAGATGACAAAAGGTCATAAAAACACAAAGAAAGACAATACATAAAATAACAAATAACACACGTTAAGTCCTCGGCAATGGTGCCCAAAATTTCGTGAGTGGAGAAGAGCTCCTATTTTTAGGTAATGTTGCAGCTATCACCTTGTAGCTTCCCCACTTCTTTTTGTGTTTGCAACCACCAGTCTCCCTTTAGGATGACACATTGTCATTAATTTTAAAGTTTTCATTTCGAGGATAAGAAACTGCCCAAACTGCTATCATTTTATGCCTTCTTTCCAATGCCATTGGCTATTGCATTAAACTCTCCAAGTGGTTGTGTTTTAAATGGAAAGAAAGGTTTTCCAATTGATTTCGTTTCATGTTGCTATGTTTTGGGTGTAAAGAGAGAATCCTAATGCTACTAATTTGTTGTCTTTTTGGAGTGAAGGGAAGCTCCAAATGTGTTGCTCTCTTCCTATCACATTACCTACCAAGACTTCAAGTTACAGCTCCTCATTGGCTGGCCAAAACTCTCCTCTTCTATGGATATGACTTTCCCATTTAATTCTTCTTCAAGTGCTCCAAATTTTTGTCATTTGGACCGCTTTGTTCATGTGTTGCTTGCCTCCTATATGCTCTTATGAAATTCCATTTTGATGGACTAATTTTAGCTTGTTTTAATTTTATTTCTATTTTTCTTTTCTTTGATTGTAAGTTGAAAAATCCTTTGGATTTATACTCCAATTGCTTCAAAACTTCATGCCTTAATCCAAATTTTGTATTCCATCATTAAATATACATCTAAAATCAATAGTAAGAGAAAATGATCAATTTAACATAGAAATAGGAATAAATTCAAATGAAACAATATATAAATATATAAAAAATTCATTCCTATCAACATGTCTCTGAATCACTTGATTTATGGAAAGACTTTTCATTTTCTTGTTGACCTAAAGCATAAGGCATTTTGATCTATTAATTTTATACATTTTAACTTCAGAAAAGTTAGTGACCAACTGTTGTTGCAATTAAACGAGTTAGATGAATTTTTTCTTGATGCTTATTATTAAGGGTCAAATTTATAGTGTTTTTAGTTGTTAATTGACATAAATTTACCCCTATTTATGTGCTTAAATGTTTAATTTATGTTTAGAAATGCTTAAATTATAGATTTATGTGAAGAATTGGAGAATTTAGCAAAAATGAAGCAAACTAGTACAAGTCTGAACCATCAAGGATAGCCTAACAGCCCACCATTGATGGATCTATGGACCATCGTTGAAGGGTTAAAAATAGACAACTAATGACGGGTTATTCATCCTTCAATGGTTTCATTGTGCGTCGGTGCATCCACCATTATAAGGCACAGACACGGTTTTGCAGTAAATTCTTCAAAAATTGTGGCCAACTATCTCCTCACTTGTTGTTTCTACTCTCTTATAAATAAAGGACGCCTTAGAGCTTCGGAAACCAAGTAGCTTCGGATCAAAATCTCGTTTCTTTAGTTCTTTCTTAGATTAAGCTTAGTTTTAGGTCAAATTTTTTTTTCATATTTGTAAATTCAGTTTTTAGGTTGTTTTTAGTGGATCCAGCAACATAATCACATGGTTTTGAGCTCAACTATCATCTGATAATCTTGCTTCGTGATATCTAAACTTTTAATCTTGTGTATTATTGTAGTTTTTATGAATTAATCAATGTTTATGTTGTTTAAGTTGTTTGTTTTGATAGTTTTGAATAATTTCTCTACTTAATGTTAATGTTTATTTTATGTGACCTATTAAAAGTGTTTATGGAAGATATATTGGGGTAATTAATTGTTAATGCATGACTAATGAATTAATCTTTATTTACTAAATAGTTAATGCTTATCTTGAACTGATCACTTAGGACATTGTCATAAGATAATTTGGGATATGAGAAATCTACCTAGGTTATTAGAAAAGTCAATAAACAACATGGTTTAAATCAATGAAATAATTAAAGATTGGTTAATCATGAAGGTACTAGTCTTGAATTAAGATAATTTAGGACTAGACTTCCTGAACTTTAAGCCTATTACCTAAGTCTGAGACATAACCAATCTTCATGATAGGAAAATAGAGATAAGCCAGTGTCTTAACTATAGTGCTGTTTTAATTTAGAGAAGATACCCTAGATTAAGGATCACTAATTCATCAATTAAATCATCAACCACCAAAGTTGTAACTGAATAATTTAGGAAAAGCAATCTTTAACTCTTTTACATTTGATTGGAAGTTTTCTAGGCTCTCTAGGTTAGTTTTGTAATTTTATTTCTTAATCTATAAATTAAGAGTTCTATAGATAATTGTAATTCGATTGACTTAGTACTTACAATCACATACACAGTTCCTTATGGGATCGATACTCAAATTCTTAAAAATAGTCCTCTATATTAATTGTTGTGACCAGTACACTTGTTAAAGAGTTGGTCTTAAATTAATTTTGTTTTGTGCATTAAAAGATAGACTACTTTGAGCTAATTTTGTGTATAAACGACTGCACTCAAGTTTTTGGCACTGTTGCAAAGGAAGTGTAATTGTAATATTAGGAACATATCGATGTCAGTTACTCTAGAGTTTTATTTTCCTATCTTATTTGTTTGATGTCTTAATTTTTAGTTTCTTTCTTTATTTTGTTTTATTATCAGCTTTATTTGTACAAAGAGTGGTCTTTTGGTGACTTTATTTTATCATCAAGAAGATGTAGATGCAACAAGAGCATTGGCAAAATTGCCAATGGTATGAGCCTTAAGATAATTGGGGTAATAGTTGGACAAAACAATTTACACATTTTGAAACCTATACCTCTAAATATGAGGATTACACTAATTACTCTTGGCTTCATCCTTCTTGTTTTGAGCAACCTTCACCTTTTCCTTTTCAACAGTATCCTGAGAATGTAGATGAATGCACCTCTAGTTGGATGAATCACCCTGAATATTCATGGCTTAATAAGGTTTCATTCCTTTCACTTTTATAAAATCTGACGTAGCCTGAGCATGACCAAAAAACCATAGGATAAATTTTAGAATCAATTAAGGAAATTAATTTTGAAAAGTCCTTTGAGCTAGCAATTGAAAGTGGCGAGTCTGAAATAGCTTTAAGTGACACACATTTCAAAACTGTTGAATGTAAACATCAATTCTAGGTCATTGAAAATAAGATAGATGAAAAGTCCAAGATAGCATTTGAGAGCATTGATTTGATAGGTATTTCAGCTTTTGATTCATGAGCTGAAGTTGAATACTTAGAATTTTTATCAAGATACTTTGTTAAGGGTAAGACTTATGAATTCAAGATCCTTCTAAATGGTATAGGAAAATTTTCGAAATTTTTTTGTCATTATTCAAAGGAAGAGGATGAGAAGTTAGGTGTTATACTTAGGCTAAGATTGAAAATACTCTAACCCTAAGGTCCAGCTAAAAGACCATAGAAAAGGGCTTGTTGGGAGGTAACCCAACTGTAGAAGTAGGATTTCCTGTGCTTTGAATAAAATTAGTGTGCCTTTAGCATACTATTTATATGTTTTCTTTTGGTGTGTTTTGGTGTGTTTGTAGTTTTACGTGTTTTCTTTTATTTCTGATGCTTTGATATTTTGTCCTTGATTTTTAAATAGCTACAATTCACATCAACAAAGAGCTTTCATGAAGGCATCTTTATCCATGTGTATTCGTTTCCTTTCTCTCATATTTTATGCTTTGTTTATGGTTTATTAACATTGGGGACAATGTTCACTTTAAATGTGGGGGAAGGATATAAGTCTTGGTCACACTTAAGTATGTATTATCAATAGTATATCAATTCATCAATTTTCTTTTAATAGTCTATAATTTATGGAATTTTTTTTATTTTGATGCTTATTATTGTCCATATTTTCTTTTGAATTTAATTATTTTGACAATTTGAAATGTTATATGATTAATTTTTACTATTAATGACTAAATGCCTTGAACTCATTTCATAATTTGAATAATAGATACCTAATGATTAGAATGATATTCCACATATAAAATGCAACTTAGTGAGTAAATTTGTGACTTCTTTTAAAACACTTCATCATTAGAATAAAATAACTAGTTAATTAAATAAGTGAGCAAAATTCACTCCACTGACTTATAAAGAGAGAGAGAGAGACAAAAAAAAAGGAAAAGGTAGAAAAATAAAAAAAATAAGAATAAAAAAAATTTAGAGAGTATTTATATGGTTGAACTTATGAGTGGTGCTTTTAGCCAGTTGATTCGATATGACTCCATTGAGTAACTGGTGATTATTCGTAACAAAATGTTCATCTTCATGTTAAAAAATTGAGTTACTTCTCAACTAAGTTGCTCACATATTTAAAAATAAATTATTAAATAAAGAATGTGAAAGTGTTTAGAAATTTGATGCATTAAACTCATTATATTTGCCTTTTACATATGGAATTGATTTTTGTGATTTCAGTTGAAGGTTGAAAAAGAATGAAATGATTTAAATGCATTTGTTAATTGATATGAATAATTGATTATATAATGTTTTGATGAGTCAACATTTTTGAAAGAACCAGAAAATATTTTCAATAATGATATTGTTAATCTTGAATTAATTTTCCTATAATTATATACTAATTTGAGAAAGTTGAATGATTGGTTTGCTTGAGCAAAAACTTAAGTGTGGGGGAGTTGTTCAGAGTCAAATTCATAGTGTTTTTGGATGCTATTTGTTGTATATTTACCTCTATTTATGTGCTTAAATGTTTAATTTATGTTTAGAAATGATTCAATTGCTGTTTAATGTGAAGAATTGGAGATTAGGTGGAAAGGATGCAATAAGATCATGATTTCTGGACCATTAATAGCACCCAACATAACCCATCGTTAATGGATTGCCGCCCACTATTTAAAAAGTCAAAAATTGTACACTAATGGCACCCCACCATTTTATAACAGTGTCATTGTACTCATAGTTAGCCTGTTGTTAATGAACAGAAACATCAGTTTCTGACTTGAATCTTCAAATTTTACGGGTGTCTTATTCCTCTACTTGTAGTTGAACTTCCCCTATATATAAGAGGCCTTCCCAGACGTTTGAAGCACCTGATTTAGAAGTAAAACACCTTTGTTTTAGTTTTTTTTTAGATCAAAGTAGTTTTTAGGTTGTTTTTCATTTCAATATTTTGTAATTCGAATTTTTCAGGTTGTTTATGAGTTCCAGTAGCTGTAATCATGTAGTTTCAAGTTAGATAACCATTTGGGGATGTGATTTGGTTCATTCTAAACTCTTAATTTAGTGTATTATTGTTGTTATTTTAAATTAATCAAAGTATTATTGCCTAAGTTATATTTATTATGTTCTTTGATTAATTCCTGTTCTTAATGTTAATATTCAGTTTAACTAAGTTAGTAAATGTGTTTATGGATGATTTATTATGGTAATTGATTGTTAATGCATGATTAGTAAGTTAATCTTTATTTATTGAATGCTTAACGCTTGTCCTAAATTGATCACTTAGGATATTGCCTTCAAATAATCTAGGATCTGACAATTTCTACCTTAGTTATTACAAAAATCAATAAATAACATGATTTAAATCAGTGAAATAACCAAAGACTTGATTAATCATGTGGGTGCTAGTCTTGGATTGGGATATTTTAGGATTGGACTTCCTAAGCTTTAAACCTATTACCTAAGTCTAAAGCATAACCAAACTTTAGGATAGGACCAATAGAGATAAGTCAATGTCTTAACCATAGCACAGCCTTGATTTAGTGAAGACTCTAGATTAAGCATCACTGATCTTTAAATCAATTAAATTATCGACCACCAAAGCTTAACTGAATAATTTAGGAAAAGCAATTTGTGGCTCTTTTATAATTGATTGGAAGTTTTATAGGCTTTTTAGATTATGTTTTAGTTATTTATTTTCTTAAATGATAAAATCGAGTGTTCTTTAGATAATTGTAATATGATTGACTTAGCACTTATAACATATAAACTTCGTCATGGGATCGATACTCGGAGTCTTAAATATACTCCACTTGATAACTTGATTCGATCGGTACGCTTATCGAAAAGTTGATCTTGAATTAATTGTTAAATTATGCATTGAAAGATCAATTAATTTGCGCTAATTTTGTGTAAGGCCAATAAAAATCATTGTCTTTATGGTATTTTTGAACCAAGGAGGTTCCAATCATGTGTTTCGGTGATGACAAAACATTATGATTACTAATGTTTGAGTTTTGATGCATTTGTAAGATGGGTAAATTTTAAAGTGAAAGAACATGTTTGTAAAGCCTAAGATAGAAAAGATCAAGCATGGATGAAAGGATAAAGATTGAAGATCAAGTGATGAAAGAAGATCAATACATGAAGATGAAAATTGAATAGGTTTAGATGTGTCTTAGAATGTAAGCTTCCTCAACTTGATCTTTATTAATGCTTGAAAAGGTCTCTCACATTTGTGTGCCATATTTTCACGAATATTTCCATATAGGATTTGAATTGTGGTTTTAGTGATTAACTGAATTTGATTATGACATTAACATGTTAGGAGTTGATTTAGAAAGGCATATGGACATTAAGGTGTTTAATCAAGAGATATTGTGATAAATTGAGTTAATGTATGCCTCTTGATGAGTTAAAGTGAATTGAAATGTTTCTAGAAGTTATTTATATGTGTTTTATTTTTTAAAAATATAATTATGATGTGAATTTGGTTTATGAAATGTTTATGAAAAGGTTTGAGTTATTTAAGAATGAAAACATTTCATAATCAAGGCAAATTTCTATGTTTGAATCAATTGAAAGTTTTTTTTAATATAAAAGCCTTAATATATGTGTTAAATCTTGATTAAGTCTTGATTAATGTTAAGACATTTTGGAAATGTTTAAAATTGATTTGAGTTTTATTTTTTAGTTTCTAAGTCATTATCTCTAACGACTAATTTCGAGTTTCAGGTTTTGGTGTCTTTTTGTCTCCTAAATGACTAGCTTTGTCTCCTAAAGTCTTTGAACCCTTCCTAATCTTTAAAAAAACTTTTACCACTCTCTGATTCTCTAGAAACAAACTTACAAGATCTAAATTACAAACTCCCAAAAACTGCCTAGTTTTTGCTATTCTTGCTATTTTTGGTTCAAAATCTTCTCTCACTATTTTAATCCGTGTCTGGGTATGCAAAATTGATATTTTATATTTGCTTGGTTTTAAAGTTTCTTTGATATAAGTTTTATATTTTAGGGTGCTTATTTCGTTATCTTGAACCTTAGATCTAGACATATATCAAAACTGTTTCTACATTTTTTTTCTTACTTTAATCTCTATTTTTTTTTACTGTTCTTAGTTCAAATTCTTCTGCCACTATCTTAATCTATTTCTAAGTGTGAGAAATTGCTGCTTTCTATTAGTTTAAGTGTTAAAGAGTTTTTTCAATCAAAGTTTCTTATTTTTGGGATCTTATTTCATTACTTACAAGCATTCAAAACCGTATATATCAAAGTTGTCTATATTTTTTCTTATCTTCTATGTTCTTCGACTTTATGTGCTCAAATATGTTTTTATTATTTCAAAATCATCATACACATTTTTCTTAAGGTCTTAAGAGTGCACTGGAGTTTTTACTTCAATTTTTTGCAACTCTAAGAACACAAATTACTCAAAGCTGTCTAGTTTTGGTTACATATTCATTCTACTTGAGTTTTCTTGTTTTAAATCTAATTTTTGTGATTAGAAATTACACAAATCTCTTGTAATTATGTTTATCTATCTTCTAAGAAGTTATTTAACCTGGTTGTGTGATTTTATAAAGTTGGAAACGTTTATATATATGGCTAGAGTTTATATACTACATATTTTGCAAATCTGCCTATTCTTAGTTTATTCCTATTTTTATCCTTATGTTTAATGTATTAGTTTCATTTTTAATGTTGCAATATATTATTAACTGATAGATTAATTTTCTAGTAGGCTTTTTTTAATAATTATTTTACATCATTTGCTTGGTTAAAATTGTTTGTTTCTAGGTTGAAACATAAATACTGCATAATTTGATAACTTGTGTTCATATTGATTGAATATGACCATTTAATACTATAATTATGTTTTTTTTGCTTTAATTTTATTGTGTATGATCCATAAAGGTGTTAGGATACTTTTCATATTATTTAATTGTCTCTATAAATTTCAGAATAGTTTTTATTACATGAGCTTCATTGAAATACCATAAAAGGTGCGTTTTAGTTAATTTTGGGGATTTGATTTTGTTGATTTGTGATTGTGTTTAATTCTCATCTTTTTCATTAAAAAGAGTGTTTAAAGATTGCTCTTGACTTGTGTTTAAAAATATTTGAATTGGTTTAATTTTTGGATGTGATTTGGATTGATTTACGCCATGTATGAGCATTAGAGAATATATACGGCATAAATATTGCATTGGTTGCCTTTAAGCCCCTCTAAATATTTATTTTGATCAGGTTTTTTTCTAAGCTATATAAGGTTGATTTGAGACTTTGGTAGCCTATATATGGGGTGTTTTTGGTGAGCTAAAAATTGTACATTTTAGCTATGTTTGAAAGGGTTATTCTTTACTTATTTAAGTAAGATCGCATTGGGTTCCTCTTGACCCTTATAATTCAAGATTGTTTTATGGATTCCTCTCGACCATTTTAAACAAGACTATTGGGTTACTCTTTACCCTTAAAGTAAGATTGTAAAGAGTTACTCTTCACCTTTAAGTAAGATTTTAAAGGGTACTCTTCATCCTTAAGCAAGATTGTATGGATTACTCTTCCTCTATTTAAAGTAAGATTAGTTTTAGTAAAATTTTCAACAAGCATTTGAAGAGAAAACATAGTCTATCTTTGGGGTAGGTGAATCACTATAAGTATTAGTGTTTTTCTCTCCCCTTAACTCTTTAAGTTTGTGCTTATTATGCTTGTTTATTATTGAGTGAGTTTGATTGATATTGGCCTAAGTATATCATATCATGATAGGCTGAATTTTTGTTTAGTGATTCATATAGTTAAAACTAGCATAGATTGTTTAGTTTGTTTAATGTAGTAAGAGAATTTTAAACACCTAATTTACCCCCTGTTAGATTTCATAAGACCTACAAGTATAATTAGACTTTTGAAATAAGTTAAATTTTGACTATTGGTAAACTTTATCTTTTTGAACTTAGGAATCTCTAAGTTGTCTATAGATCTCTCGAAGTTTTCTAAAGTTATCTCCTCATTATTAACCATCCTATCGCTATATATGCTCAGACTAGAACTAGATGTGCTAAATATGGATTTGGATCTCGCAAAGAAATCCATTTCTTAAAATAATTTTATGTCCCTCATTATGAATGAGCTAAACATATTAGAGACAAGAAGTTTCCTAGAGAGGATAAGGATTAAGGGTTAGCCATCTATCAGTTAAGGTACCTAGTTAATCCCGTCTAGTAGGGTGAATGGTCCCAGTAATAAGACCTAATAGAGGTGACTAATCCATTGATTTAACTTATTCATAATTAGGGTGAGATGAAAGTACCTTGAGAGATGGATTTCTTCACGAGATCCAAATCTGTATCTAACACATCTACTTCTAAGCATAGATATCAGTAGGATAATCAACAATGAGAAGATAACTATAGAGAACTTTGAGAAATCTATAGACAATTAGGAGATTCCTAAAGTTCAGAAAGATTAGGTTTACTGACAGTGAAAGTTTAAATTATTTCAAAATTCGGATAATACCATAAAGACAGAAGACAGGGACATCCCTATAGTCAAGCCTTTTGAAACCATCCATTTATTATCCCCAGAAAGCATAAAAAAAACGTAAAAAAGTGTACAACTACATCTATATAAGATTAGTCCAAAATGATCTAAAGCCCCTCATTAGAGAAGGCATGAACAAGTCCATACTGGTATGTTTAAGAGACGCTAGGTTTTATGAATTTTAAGATTCCCTCTTGAATGCCATAGAGTATAGTTTATGTAAATGTCCAATTACCATAAAATGTTACCCCAAATTCACCATTTCCCTTAAGGATAGATTTTTTTTTTGTATTCCTTAGTTTTTCAAATAAAGACACATAATTACAAGAAAAGTGTTGGGTTAATTCATATAGCCATTATTTACAAAATTTACTATAAATTTATGACTACTTTTTTAGTAAAGCCTTAACACCAAAGAACTAAATGATGAAGCACTTTATTTACAAATAGATCTATCAAAATTCAACATAGTCCTCCCAAAAACAATAAAGGGGAAAGACATCAATCTACCCAATGAGTGGATCCTTAAAGGTGCAGTGGAACCCACTATACCTAATCCTTTGAGTTCAAACACCCAAATTCGAAAGGTAAAAAAATTTCATGATGATAAAGTAAAATTGTTCTTTGATAGAAATTCTGCAAGTCAAAGAATGGATGATAGTATTTTAACCTTGATCATAGATCTAGGTAGAGTCTCTAGAATCCCTTCGGTGTTAGAAATTCCAAGGAGGTATTCCACATCCTACCTTTCAAGCTCTAGCTTCTAAGGTATAGATTATATTAAGAACATCTCACAGACTGTGTATAGGTTCTAATAGGGTAAAGATAACCAAAAAGCTCATGCTTTCCCAAGCTATTCCTTAATCACTAAAAATGTAAACAATAAATTATACGTCCTAGAGAGAGAGAGTTTGAGATTAACAAAGATTATTTACATAAAGATTTTTATTCATAAAAAAATGAGAAAAATAGAACTTGGATTTTTGAAAACTTCTTAAAATAGAAGTTTGAGATCTAGGAAGAGTGTTATAAGTGCATTAATCTTTATAAAGTCCAATATTTTTCTTTGCCTAGTTTGAGTTTTATTGTGAAGAGAATAATATAGATTTTTTTTTTGAAGAAGATAAAGCTTATCCTGTTAAAAGAATAATTAAACAACTCAACACCTATAATAGGGTAAAGAAGTGGGAAACCACTATAGGAGGAGACGTAGAGTCTGAGGATCCATCATTCTATGAGATAAAGATCCCTTACAAATAAACAACTATTATACGTCACTGTTAAAGGTTAAAATGAAAGTGAAGAGATCGATCCTAAAGATATAAAGAATATTGTATGTCAAAATAATTACATCAATACCTGACTGCATAGTATAAGTAAACAATTGATAAGAATTGAAAAGATACTTGAAAACCCCACACTTGTCATAAATTCAACTTCTATAATTAAAGCTCCTGTATTTAAAATCCTATGAGGTATCTAGTAATAGTGCTAATCAGTTTACAAAGAAAGACTAGAAGTTTTTAAAAGTGATTTAGGAATAGATAAATAAATTAAATGAAAGTATTACCACCGACACTCCAAGTACTTATAACTCCTAAACTTAGGTTATATGTCCACAAAGAGAGAAATTCCAAACTAAGGCTCATACTAGGGTAAAACCCATTATGTTTCAAGATTCGTAATACTCAAAGCCTAAACATGCTAGAATAAGGTAGTAGTATAGGAAACACTACACATTCTGCCTCATCTAAGTTATCATGTTCTTTTTCCCTTACGATAAATAAACTTTATTAGAAATCTTTGGCTAGTCGTATAAACCCATAGCTCCTGATATAGATATAGATGCCTAACTTAAATTATTGCAACCCTCGAGCTATAGTGCCACTTCACTATATGAGTGGAACATAGATGGTAAATCTGAGTATAGTATCCTAAATATCCTCTAACAAGTGACAATGGCTTCCAATGCCTATAGAACTCAATTAGGAACTTATAATCATTCCATAATAGATTTACTTATAGCTGAGTTTTTTAGATAACTTAAAAGTTGGCGGGATTTCCACCTTACTAAAGAGAAATAGTTAAATTCTTAAAGCCCATAAAAAGAATGAAGATAGTGATCTAATATTAGTTGAAAACAGCGAGCCAATCTAGAATGCAATTTTAACTATGATATTAGCCATCTCATTATACTTCATAGGAGATCCTTCCTATTTGAAAGAAACAAATGTAGCATTGCTATCAAATCTTAGGTGCAAGAAGCTATTGGATTTTACGTAGTATAAAGACACCTTCCTTACTAGGGTAATGTTACGAGAAGACTCCAATAAACTTTTATAGAAGGAGAAGTTTTTTATAGGACTTCCTCCTCTTTTAGGTGAAGAAGTAAGGAATAAACTCCGAGAAAATCATAAGGATTAGATCCTTATAATAGGCTGACCTATAGAGAGCTCATTAGGTATACCAAAAAAGAATGATTAAAATTGTGTCAAGATATGAAGATTCAAAGAAAAATAAAGGAAAAAAAATGATAAATACAAAGGAGTTAGAATCATTATATGGATAGTTTAATATCTTCGAAAGTCCTAATAAGGGTAAAGATAAATCTTGTAAAGATTAGAAAGCATTTTGACTATAGAAAACAACCTTCAATGTATAGAAAGCCCTCAAGGTATAGAAAGAAGCCTTTTAAAAGGAAACAAAAATTTCAAACATTAGAAAGTATAAAAATTTAACATTTTATAAATGTTACCAAAAGGGTCATATTTCAAAATATTTTAGTTTAAATAAAAGGTTATAAACTTTAGATTTAGACAAAGAAATTTTAGCAAAAAATTCAATCCTTAATTGTATATGACAATGAAAGTTTGGGAGATGAAGCTTCTAAAAATAAAGTTTGTGTGTTAGGGGAAGACAGTTATGGCAATGATGGCTTATACGATAGTGAAGCTTCTCACGAGGTAAATGTTTTAATTAAAGATCATAGGTTTTTGTTATAAGTAATAAATAAACTTGAAGATTCTCAGTTAAAGAAAGAATATTTAGAAAAATTACAAAAATATTTTAAAATCCCTAAAGAGTATTTTCCATCCACTTCGTCTACCTATAACCTCCAAACATTTTAGGTACAACTAAAAAATCTAAAGAATCACATGTCACTCTAGAAAGCTTACAACACCAAATTAATTTGATGAAACTAAAAATAGAGTTGCTAAAGAAATAATAACTAAAAGATGGTGAAGCTATAAAGAGTCCGTTAAATTGCACAGATGCTAAAGGAATTGAAAGTAATACGAAAGAAGAATAAGAAGAAATTTAAGAAAGCCTTAAGTTTAAAAATAAATAAAAAATACCAGGAGAAATTTTAGTCGGAATAAATTAAATGACTTTAAGAAAATATTTGATAAAGATTTCCTTAAAGAAATCACTAGAAAAATTCAACAAGGGAAAAGGAAAACTAGATACTTTATTAAGTGTTCAAAAGTTTGGAAATGATAAACATGGCTTAGGGTATAGTAATAAAAATGGAGAGGAACTTTTGAGTTCATAAACTACTAGGAACACCCTCTCCTAACCGATATAAGATTCTATCAATTACACTGTCCTTGTAGAGCCGACGTGCCAGTAGCTGCACTCAGGATAGCTTTCACTCTAGGCACCCCTTAAGTAACTCTTTCCCTGGTAGCCCTTTTTGAGGTTGAAGCCAGTTCTGATACTAATTGATAGAATCCCATATTAGTTAGAAGAGGGTGTTCCTAGTAGTTTATAAGCTTGGAAGTTCCTCTCCATTTTTATTACTATACCCTAAGCCATGAATATACTCCTAAGAATGTTCAGAATACACCTACTAGACTACAACTTAAGCATCACACATTTAAATACACATCAAGACATAGAAAATTCTCCTAACATCGATTTAATGAAAGAAGGACCTTCACGCATCCTAGGTAACATATTCAAAAAAAATTTCATAATGATGTTAGACATAGAAATGACTATAAGAATGCATATAGGACTTACACTCCATTATTTTGCACATATTGCGGCTATCATGGACATTATTTTTATTTTTATTATGGCCACCTAAACGAATTTTCAAATGATTACAAAAACAATAATTTTCACAAGACAAAAACCATATGGATTCCGAAAACTAGATAGTTGTTCTTTTCTTTTCTTATTTTTCAATTGTTTATGGTTTAATAAGTTAACTATTCGAATGTTTTTTTGGTTTTTTATTTTTACCATCCTTAAAGGTTCGGTTGACCAAATGGGTGATATAGGTCGACCAAATGTAGCTCGATTGACCGATAGACAGGTTCAGTTGACCGATAGAATAAACCTTAATTGTTCGATTGATCGATGCTATGGTCCAATCGACCAATAGGTTGAAAATTTTCATTTTTACTCCGTCCTTCATAAATTGTCTTGTGCTCTACTAGTTCATATGTTTTAACTACACAAGTTAAATCCTTAAATTTATGATAGCTCTTTAACTTTTATTTGTAATTTTTATTTGTGTAATTTTTAGTTAAAAGGTATAAGTTAGCTATACTAACATATAAGGACTTTAGATAAAATGGGTACCTAAAATTATTTTTATTTGTCTTGTAGGACAAGAGAAAAAATAAATGGTATGTAGATAGCAGTTGTTCACGACATATGACTGGTGATCCCTCACAATTTATCACTTTCAAGAGTAAGGATGGAGGATTCGTCACGTTTGGGGACGCTGCCAAGGGTTAGGTAATTGGCATTGAAAAAGCAGGTAAAGATAATTGTCTATTAATCGATAATGTTTTACTTGTTGAAGGTTTGAAACATAACTTATGAAGTGTAAGCCAACTATGTGATAAGAACTATAAGGTTAGTTTCATAGGAGATGAATGTGTTGTCTATAAGATAGATGATGATAATGTCGTGTTCTTAGGAAAATGGGAAGAAAATATTTACATTGTTGATCTATATTGTGTTACTAATCTTGAAGATAAGTGTTTAATTTCCTTGAGTGAATGTGCTTGGATTTGGCACCGACAACTTGGACATGCAAGTATCGATCTTATCGCAAAACTTAATTCGAAACAACTTGTTAGAGGACTTCCAACTATAAAGTACAAAAAAGACAAAATCTGTGGAACATGTTAAATGGGAAAACAAGTAAGAAGCTCCTTTCAAAGTAAGAAATTGGTAACATCTTCTAGATCCCTCGAACTACTTCATATGAATTTATTTAGTCCTACTAAAGTAGCTAGTTTATGAGGAAAATCATATGCATTTGTTACTGTTGATGCTTTTAGTCGTTTTACTTGGGTTTTATTTTAAGTTCGAAAGATGAATGTTTTAAATCGTTTGTTAGTTTTACAAAGAAAATTCAAAATGAAAAGTCTGTATCTATTGCATCTATTAGAGGTGACCATAGTAGAGAATTTGAAATTGATATTTTTGAATACTTTGTGATGATCATGGCATTGCACATAATTTTTCTACACCTAGGATGCCTTAACAAAACAGTGTAGCAGAAAGGAAAAATTGATCATTAGAAGAGATGGCACGAACTATGATAAATGAATATGATTTGTTAAAATAATTTTGGGCCGAAGCTGTTGCATGTACATGTCACATCATAAATAGGATAAACATTAGACATAAGTTAAATAAAATACCTTATGAACTTTTAAACGACAAGATACCAAGAATTAGTCATTTCAAAATTTTTAGTTGTAAATGTTATATTTTGAATACTAAAGATAGTTTGGGAAAATTCAATTATAAAATAAATGAAGGAATTTTCTTAGGATACTCTTTATCTAACAAAGCTTATAGAGCTTACAACAAGAACTCTCATGTACTAGAAGAAACTATGCATGTTATTTTTTACTAAACTAATCTTTTTGAAAGAAAGAAAGAAGTTGAGTTTGATGATGTAGATTTATCCAAGGGATTAGAACATCTTTCACTTGACGACAATGGACAAACATCACAAATTTTTAAACCAAGTAGAGAAGGAGGACATAAAGAGCTACTAAGAGATTGGAGATACAAGAAGGGTCATCCCATTGATCAAATTATAGGTGATGTTCACCAAAGGGTAACCACTAGATCTCAACTTAATTTATCTCATATAGCTTTCATTTCAAAGATTAAACATAAAATAATAGAAGAAGCTTTAGATGATGAGAATTGGATTTTGGCAATGAATGAGGAATTGGAACAATTTGAACGAAACAAAGTTTGGACCTTAGTGCCTAGACCTGTAGATCATCCTATAATAGGTACTAAATGGGTTTTTAAGAATAAACTAGATGAACAAGGTAACATCATTAGAAATAAAGCAAGACTAGTAGCTATAAGGTATAATTAATAAGAAGGAATTGATTATGATATGACATTTTCCCCCGTAGCTAGGTTAGAGGCTATTAGACTACTTCTTGCATTTGCATCTCACATGGGTTTTAAATTGTTTCAAATGGATTTCAAAAGTGAATTTTACAATGCATTTATTCAAAAAGAGGTGTATGTTGAACAACCCCCCGGGTTTGAACGCCATGATGCATCCGAACGTGTTTTTAAACTTTCTAAATCATTTTATGGGTTAAAACAAGCACCTAGAGCTTGGTATGATAGATTAAGTACATTTTTGGTTGACAATGGTTTTAAAAAAGGGAAAGTAGGC
This sequence comes from Pinacopodium congolense, assembly GCA_028565735.1. NCBI lineage: Eukaryota > Viridiplantae > Streptophyta > Magnoliopsida > Malpighiales > Erythroxylaceae > Pinacopodium > Pinacopodium congolense. The sequence goes on along the minus strand of JAOXYD010242299.1, from coordinate 3,200 downwards.
ACCTCCTTTTTTATTAACAAAGATCAAAGTGCTTTATTAATTGTTCAAATATATGTTGATGATATTATTTTTTGTGCTACTAATGAATGTTGATATGAAGATTTTGCTAAGTGTATGAGTAGGGAATTCGAAATGAGCATGATGGGAGAACTGAATTTCTTTCACAGACTCCAAATCAAGAAAATGAAGGATGGTATTTTCATAAATCAGTCAAAGTATACACGAGAGCTTCTAAAGCGGTTTGGCATGGATTAAACAAAGCCCTTAGGCACTCCTATGAGCACATTTACCAAGTTAAATAAAGATAAAAATGGAAAAGAGCTAGATGTAAAACTCTTTCGAGGTATGATTAAAAGTTTGTTGTATTTAACTGTCAGTCATCCAGATATTATGTTTAGTGTTTGTTTGTGAGCACATTTTCAATCTTCTCCTAAGGAATCTTATTTATTAGTCATTAAACGTATTTTGCAATATTTGTGTCGTACTTTAAATTTATGAATATGGTATCCTAGAAAAGCATCTTTATACTTGGTTGGATATTCTAATACTGATTATAGTGGTGGTTTGCTAGATAGGAAAAGTACATCCGGTGCATGCAAATTTTTAGGAAATGCATTAGTTTCATGGTTTTGTAGAAAACAAAACTCTATTGCATTGTCTACGGTAGAAGCTAAATATGTAGCCACTGGTAGTTGTTACACTCAAGTATTGTGGCTTAAACAACAACTTAGGGATTATGGTTTGCATCTTGATAAAATTCCTATTCGATGTGACAATATAAGTATGATTTGTTTGACTAAAATCCCATCCAGCATTCTAGGACTAAGCATATAGAAATTCGATATCATTTTATTCATGATCATGTGCAAATTAGATATTGAACTTGAGTTTGTTGATATATTGCATTAATTATCAGATATTTTTACTACACATTTATGCGAAGATTGTTTTTTATGCAATTAAACGAGAAATTAGTATGATTGATGAACATTCCTCATGACCTTTTATGTTGATTCCAAAAAGGGAGAGAGGCATATGATATTAAATATTTTTTGTTTATCGTATGCATGAACTTAAAGGGAGTCTGAAATTTTACATATTTTTATGAAGTCTTGCAACTCTTATGTAATTTAGAAGGAGTTTATATTTGTTTTAATATCATATGGTTTTGTCATTACCAAAAAGGGGGAGATTGTTGAACCAAAGGAGGTTACACCTTATTTTAATGATGATAAAACAATTTTGCTACTAATATTCTTGTTTAAGTGAGTAGAAGGATAGGCTGATTAGAGCATTTGAGCAATAACATTTGATTGTCCAAATAAAGGGAAGATTAGTCGATCGAATACAGATTGATGGGTCGAACACCAACGTTGAAGGGAGTATTGGCTAACCGAAGGAAGATTAGTCGACTGAACTATAGAGATCAGTTGACTAAATAAATGGCTTGACGAGATCGGTTGACCGAATAATAACCAGTCGATTGACTAATTTTTATTGGTCGAGCAAATGAACAAATTTAGAAGATCGGTCGACTGAACCTGGCCTATCGATCAACCGAACAAAGAAGATTTTGTAGTAGATTGTTCGCAATGGCCATATTGCACAACGGTCAAAAAATATACATAACGGTCCAAAGAGTTAATTATCAGATGAACGTTGGAAGACTATACAACGGCTAAATTAATATTGGCCACACTATAAATAGAAATTAAACAAGTTTAATTATATAGACGAGCAGTGACAAAAAAAAAAAAGAGAAAGATAAGTTATATAAGTGCTTGTTAAAGAGTTCATTTTTTAGTTTTAGTTTATGTACCATGTTCTTATTAGTGTGTTTGATTCTTGAGGTTATTCTTAAACCATAAAAAATTTGTAAGGTTATTCTTGAACCTATGAAAAGAATTTGAGAGGTTATTCTTGAGCCTTATAAAAAGGAAGAGAGGTTATTCTTAAGCCTTAAAAAAGAAAAGTGGGTTATCCTTGAGCCTAAAAGGAATTGTAAGTTATAATCAATTTTACGCTTGTGGTCCTTATCTTACCTTCAATAATTACAAATTCTTTTTTATTTTATTTTCTTCATAATTGTTTATTTAGCTCCCAAAAATTATTGTCGATTTTATTCTTGTGTTTTTACTTAAAATATTCTTGGAACCGAATTCACCCCCTCTTAGGTGTCATTTAGGACAAACAATTAGCTAGTTATATTGGTATATTCAAGCTTATAAGGTCTTAAACATTAAGTCTATCTAGTTTTGAATGTTCTAGCATTCTCATTTTTGGGCACTCTAATCTGAATTTGTTTCTTTCAAATTGATGTGTTTTGCTTGCTTAAGTCCTCAAGGGTTTCATTGATCATATAACTGAATTTTTATAAGCTTATTTGTTTGTTTGGAAGCTAGAATATTTGCATATATCAAAGCTGTCTAGATTTGGGTCTTTGCATCTTTACTCTTATTGTTCATCATATTTACATATTTTTAGTGCATCAATTCATCGATATTGAGTTTTTTTTTTTTGCTTTCAAGTGAATTATAGTTTAATCATATCATTCGTTGAAAGCTAGAGGCCTCATCTTAAATGAGTTTTAAATGAAACATCTCTTTAGGTGTGTTTGGTTAATTGAAAGGGGTTATTGAACTATTCTGTTGGTTGATTTTGTAAAGGCTTCTCTTTGCCATAAAAAAATTTGTTAAAATGCTACACTTCACCTTTAAATAAGAAGATTGTTTGTTGTAAGGATTACTCTTCACCCCATAAGAAGATTATAATCGTTCTTGTTTTGCTAGTGGAATTTTTAACAAATAGTTGGAGAGAAGACATAGTCTATCTTTACAGTAGTTAAACCTCTATAAATTTCAATTTCTTTATGTCCCATTATCTCTTTACTTATTACTTGTTGTATGGCTTGACTTTTGGTTTAAATGTTATTAAATTGGCATTTACGTTTCCATATCATCTTAGGTTGAATATTGATTTAAAGATTGCATTTATTTTGAATCAGTTTAAGAGGCTAGTTTAATTAGGATAAAAAATTTTAATCACTTAATTAACCCCCCTTTTGAGTTCCTTTGGGGCTTACATACACTAAACTTAGCCTCAAAAGAATCTTTAAGATGATACTTGATAGGGGTCAAAATTGATATGATTTTAATAGTAAATTTGATGCATTATGACCCCTATATTGTGTTTAAATGTTT
>JAOXYD010242290.1:0-17008 GCA_028565735.1 Pinacopodium congolense | reverse complement strand
AAATTGCATGCAAATGTTCACGTTAGTTTAGATAGAAAGAATGAACAATATGTAAGAAAAATCAATAAGGGACATATAAAGGTCATTTTTTAGCTCAATGATTAGCTGTGGATATATATGTAAAAGTAGAGGCATCCTGTGCAATAAAAATCTAAATTGAAATATTGGGAAAATTTACCATTTCAAGTGTTTGAGTGAATTAAAAATAATGCATACAAATTAGATTTTGCAAGTGAATATGGTAACATAAGTGCTACTTTCAATGTTGTTAATTTTTTTTGTATGAATGACAGAATGATAGGGGTCAAGCTGTTTGTACACCTATGTTGACCATCATTCTAGGCCACTAAGGGATATAAGAGGTCTAATGATGAGGACTAGGACCAAATGCGTGAAGGAAGCTCTTCAAGGTTTTATAATAGAATTATAAGAGAAGGAGGCCATTCTTAAAGATCAAAGAGATAGACCTAGATTTATCACTTATTTAAGTATTTTAGATGATAATTAGACCTTTGGAAGTTAGTAAAAGCCAACAAGAGTTAAGTTTGAGAGTTTGGAAGCAAAACATGCCATTTTAAGCAAGTAACAAAAGTTAAATGGCACCCCATAATGGCGGTCTTATAAATTAAAAAGTACCACTATTATGGATTGTAAATATACATAATAGATAGAAAATGTTCATAGCATAACAATATGGTATCGTTTTCATCCAGAAGCCACTACTATAAACTCAAACAAAGCTATAAGGGCATGGTAAAAAACTTATCCCAGATAATAAAAATGTTGCTTATCCCCGATAGCCATTGAAGTATTTGAATTAGCGTGGTAAATTAAACTTGTAATTTTAATTCTACAATTGTCTTTAGTTTGGATTTTATAATTATAAGGACTATACAATCATATTTAGTCATCACTTTGTACATCTTTTATCACTTTTGAATAAATTGATAAATTTTTTTCCTGTGAGAGAATTATCTTACCTTTTTTTTTATCAAGAACTCAAAACTAATCAACTAAGGTATTTTCTTTTTGTGAAAGGATTTTCTTGACTTTATTCTTAATCAATAACTTAAATATGAACTTATTAGAGTGATTTATGGTGATTAAGACTATAACTACATTTTTAATAAATAGGTTTTAATTAGGCTCGAGTTTTTACGTGATCTAAGAATGATCCTAGAAATTTTGTTATACATAGATATAGGTTTTAGACTATTTATAGTCTAAAGCTCACATAAAAAGGAGTATTCAAAGAAAGACTTTGAATGATATTGAGGTTGTCAAATCATTATAGATGAAGCTATTGGCATATTTAAAAAATTGAAAAAATTCAAATGTTACTTCATTTCAAAAGTAAAAGAAATATATGAATCTTAATTCTAAAGTAAAAAATGAGGCTTTAGTTGTGGAGGCAAGTACTTTGGTTAAGATTTATGGTGAATGTAACAAGAAAATCTTAAAGCAAACATGTTATGCTAAAGTTGTCAAACCAAAAATTTGGGTTAAAATAAAAAAGGAGGAATTTGAAGTGTATGCTAAGATTTCTATGCAAAGAGGGTGGTGAAACCACAAAATTCAAATGAAACTAGTTCATCGCTCTTCAAAGAAGGAAGTTGCAACTATGGTGAACGAAGTCCTTTTAAGAGGAAGATATGGAGCCTTAACAGGAAAACTTGGTGTTTCAAGAAAAATATCAAGGAGGAATGTTGGAATTGATGCTCTCTCTTGAAACATCAAGAAAAATATCTCTCAAGTCCAAATTCAAGAATGCAACAACTTCATCAATAAGCAACTGAAGTTGCATTATACTTGAGAAAGTTGTTAAGAACTTGGCAGGTATTCTTGGATGCTTATTTGGACAAATTAACTTCTACAACATCTTTTGATGCATTATCTAAGTAATTTGGTTCATTTGCAACTTGTCTGAATGTTAATTATGTTAATATAACCATTAGAACTAAGAATTTATAGCTTGGTGACTTATTAGATTGGTTAGTTATACCTATACTTGATATTGGCAACAAAGTATGTCCTAAGTTACAGGATTGATTTTAATTGTTTTATTTAGATAAAAATCAGCATTTTATATGAGAAAAGAGTGGCCTTCACCTGTGCATACTTTCTCTTGTACATGTATTCATGTTTTAAGTAATGAAAAATTGAGCTTTTAAGAAAACAAAACCTACTGTCATCCTTCTATTTTATACATTTCTACTATGTAATTACTACCGTGTTTTGTTTCTCAGCTTCCTTATATTGATTTTCTTGACAATAATAACCATAAAAACAAAAGAAAAAGAAAGTGAGCACACAGATGGGAAAATGACCTTATTTTAGAGTTTTGAAGGGAAAGTTTCCAAGTTTTTACTACAAATGCTTTATTGAGTTTTTATAGAGAGCTTAAATTAAAAAATAAATTTAGATAAGTAATATTAACCAATTAACTCATTACTGTTGTTTTATAACTATGTAATCATCATTATTAGTTGTTATAGTGCTAATTCTTCAAGAAAGAATTTCCTTTCCATATGATGTTATGATCAGTAGGGAAGCTAGAACTGAAATGAGAATTAACCATATCATCTAGATAAGGAAAGTCTTAAAGATATATATCAACAATATTTGGGAAAATGGGGAATCATAAGGGTTAAACATCACTTCCCAAATTCTGACCTTTACAGATAGGTTATCCTTTTCGAGCAATTTACATAGAGAAAGTTATGGCTCTTAAACCTTGACCTCTTCTTAACCTACATATGGAGAGAATGCATGTTTTGTTAGATTCTTTGAGCTTGCAATAATATGTCTATTGTTAAAATCACTCCATGAGTATAGAATGATGTCTGTCAAGAGATTATCAGGAGACCCCATTTCATGTTCGAATCCTAGATGAAAGCAATATGGCCTTTTTAGTACTTTCAGTCCCAAGCAAATCTTCAAGTACCCCTATAATAAATGAGTACCAAATGATAATAATAAACCACTGAGAGATATAACACGTTGAAACCCTGGAATATTATAACAACAAAACATTATGAAATTGTAGGCATTTTGAACATAAAACTCTATCAGATACCTTATTTAAATAAAAGAAAACAGGTTCCACCATCACAACATGACTTAGGTGAGATCACCTATAACACTCCCCATAACTTAATCCATAATTAATGCCATAATTCATCATAAATCACAATTTAAACCACAATTAACATTAAACATTAAACATTCTATAAATCATATCCAATCGACATCGATCTCTTTTAAATCATAAATCAGATTAAACTTCTCCACAAATGACAATTAATCAACATAAACTTCATTAACACCAAAACAATATCCATTAGTCACAAAAATTCTATTTGAACATAGATATCAAATGCATATTGTAATATAAATCTGATTAATACTAAAATAGTAACCACTAGTCTCAAAAACTGTTTGTACATATATATCCATTTCATAAAAAGTATCCATATGTAACAAAATCAATCTAGATATATGGATATCAGTCCTAAAATATAACATTTAGAAGTATGTAGAATATAACAGTTACTAAACCACTATACAAAAATAATATACTATTGGGCCTACCTCACTCTTTAAAATTAGTTACGAGCATTAGGGTTATTGAAAATCTATTAATCCCTTAAAAAGTATAATGGAAAGGAATGAGATGTTTATTCAGTATGAGTTACTTGACCTTGCCCTTATATCTCAGTAACTTAATATAGAATATAATGATATAATAGTAAAATAAGTGCTTATATAATACTCAAGCTACATAAATAATGATGTGTTGTGTGCATCTCTAAGTTTTAAAAGATAAATAACCAAGAACATACTAAACAATATCATAACACATGAAAAGGTAATTGTACCTATCAAATATAATATATTTAAGATGAGTCTTGGTGTCAAACCACAAGGATTGATATTATTAATGAATTTTTATTCAAATTTAGCTAGCTAGTAAAAAGTAAAAGATTGATTGATTCATTTGATGGTTAAATAAATAAAGCAATTGAAAGTAAAATGCCTAAACAAACTTATAAGAAGTAACAATCAATGGTGAAGGTAGGATTATGGTAATTAATATCTCTAGGATGTTTACGTACTCATTGTTTATCTTGTTTTAACTCAAATTCTAGATTTGTTAAATCGTAGATTCCCTATTGTAAATTACACTCTTTCTCAAGTTATGTAACTTTATTCAAATTAATAGACGAAAGTTCTTTTTATCCCATTCTATTAATTGAAAGCATTATTCTCTTCTATGAAACCTATTGTTTTGGCTAAATTCACATCTAACTTGCACATCTTTTTTAAGCCTATCTCTAGGTCCTTATGCAAGATGTTTTATTCATGGACTGATATGATGCATACAAGAAATTTCACAATCTCAATCATGCGCATATTAAAGCTTCGAAATTAATGTTTATGTTCATATAACATGATGCTATGAGTCTTCAAAGTGATTCCATACCTCTTTTAGGTCCAAAAATGCATTGAAATGCCCACCAAAGTCCTATAAAACGAGGGCAAACATAGAAGTGGCTAAGTAACATTTCATATGAAGAATTTAACTCAATATAAACATAAATCATATGGATTTACCCTTAAAACCAATTCAAATAAATACTAAATCATGACTAAAATATTTATGATTTAATAACTATCAAATAATATCCAACATATCATAAATACTTAATAAATGAATATAATACTAATGTTAATGTCAAATATATTATTATTAATTCCATTGGCATTATGAATCTAATTATTGTTTAATTTGGGTCCTACTTAACCTAGTAGGCTTATAGTCAATGATTTTCCATCTTGTCTTAACATCATCATCTCTTTCACTATGTCGAAATATACTTATAAATATAAATATTAGTATAGGTTACCTCTCTTACTCATTCTCATTTGGCACTCTGATACCATTGCAATACATAGCTATTAACACAGGGTATCACTATGACTCGTGACACCCCACTAACACTCCGATACGTAGCTATCAGCACAGGACATTCCTAAGACTCAAGATTTCTCGACACTTGCTCCATGGACAGATGCTCCACGGAAAAATATCAAGCCACATCTCACTCATAACTCAAGAACTCAAAAATCGAAGACCATTAAATATAGCTTATCTCAGGCAAGCCATAAATCCGTACTCAATCTAATGTAATCCAATCTTTATCTCTTTTACAAAAGGAATTCATCAACTTTGAATTATTCTTAATCACACACATTTTGCACAAATTGAAATATAAATATCACAATTTAAAATTTGCAAGTAATACACATCACGATGCATGTAATAATAAAATATAAAAATTCACATTTTCTTTATCCATTGATTATTTAATTAGTTCCAAACTTACATATTTCAAAATTACACATTTTTAGTTATCAATTATTTAATTTAGTCATAATTCAAATAAAATACGCAAGACATGCATTTTTAAGAAATAATATTCACAATATGCATATAATACATAATTATAAGGGTATAGTCTAAAGTTAAACTTACTAGGTTCTCGTAATCTAATTATTTATAAAATTATATTATTAATCCCCATTTCCCTCAACTACTTATAAAAAATACTAAAACTACATGTAATTCGCTTTCTTTTCCACTTTGTCCCCATTTTTATCCTTAATTTTTTCTTAAAAAGATCAAAGTAAAAAAAATCCCAAAGTACCCCTATTTACCCATTTCCCACCTTTTCCCCCTAAATTGTTCTTAACTTCTTCCAAAATTTTCTAAAATGTCCTTAAACATTCATATTTCCTATTTTACCATTGGTTTAACTTTTAATTACTAAATTACCATATTTCTCCAATTCTAAAAAATAAGCCCAACTTTTTTCAAAATTCTACCTCACCTTCAACCTCTCTTCTTTATTTAAAGTGATGTCTCTCTCTTCTCCTTTTCCTCTTTCTTCTTTTCTTTTCTTTTCTTTCTTCTCTCATTTTCTTTCCTTTCATCACTCTCAGTCCCTCTCTTTTCTATTCTAGCCTTCAGCTTTGTCACTTCCTCTTTTTCTGAATTCATTTTTCAACCATTTTCCTCATTTATTTCATCCCATTTCAATAATCAAACTACTTAAATATGAATCAAAGAAATTTCAAACTTGAATGAATTTAATATAACAAAAACTAACTAACTCTCCAGTTGATTTCATTCTTTTGTTTTGTGTGGTTTATTTTCTTCTTAATTCTTCTCTATTCCACATTCAAAATATTTTATTCTTAATTCATCTCTATTCCATATTTTTAATTTTGAACGATAGAAGAAGATGAATGAATGAGGAAGCTAAAAAACTAACCTTAAATATGTTTTTGACATGGGTTTGGTCTCTTTATACAAGATCTCCATTGGCTCCTCGTGTTATGTCATATCCTTAGCAACCTCAATGTCAAGCTCTAATATAACATGACTAGGATTTGATTGGTAACGTCTCAACATCGACACATGGAACACATCATAAATTTGGGATAACAAGTGTTAGCCACAAGCTAATAAATAGTAAAAGACCTAACCTAATGTCCTAACTACATAGAAGGATAAGTAAGGGTGGTTGATCCCACACAGAACTAGTAGTTCCTTTAGCCATTTATGATGTTATGTGAAAGAAAATCAAAAGAAATAAAAATCCCCTAGTCCTATAAAATTAAAATAAATAGAAAATAAAACTAATGAAATTAACACATATAAAATAAGAAAGTAAATAACAAGAAATAAATAACACAAAAGAAAAGTTGGACAGAAGATATTGTCAGACTTCATGAATTACCATCGCTCATTGAAAATATAAAGATTTTGTTATGCTTAATATAATAGTTTATAGATATAAATAAGTTGTTGCATCCTAAGTTCCTCTATTTTTAGGTGAATCCAAGCTCTAAAAATACCTCTAGCTACACAACAACCTAGAACAAGATTTTTAGATTTAGTGGTGCAACAACATTAAAAATTAAGAAATAGTTAACTAAAGCTATAATCTCGCAAGTTTGAATCATGTAACCTAAAGAATTGAAATTATAAGCTAAATTGTTTAAATTTTATTCACAAAATCAAATAACCTGTCACTACTTATGGTAATTGCTAATGACAATTTCAGATCAAAAGCTTAAACCTAGAAATTGAACTAGAAATCATAAATAAAATGGCTAATATTACTCGTAATCCTTAATTCTTGGCATTTAACTAGATTTGCAATTCAATCCTAGTATAAAATCCAAAATCCATTGAAAACCCAATTCAATTCTCATAATTATAATCCATTAATCCATCAAATATCTTCTAACTCAAATAAAACGAAGCTAACATACTAAAATTAATAAGAACACAAATTGAAATTTTATGAAAAAAAGCAAACGATAAAGAGAAGGTTTGAAATTAAAGTTGTAACATTAAACAATCAAAAAAATTAAAGGTTTAAGAAATACTTAAAAAAAAATAAATGAAATACATAAGAAAAATAAATGAAAATAACAAATAGTAGTAAATTAGAAACAATAGGAGGAAATCTACACCTAAACATTTAATCTAACATTGGAAACTAAAACAAGATGAAAAGAGACATCAAAATAACTCAAAACCTAAGGAAAACAAGAAGAAAAGAAGGACTACCCAAGTGGTAAGCAAAAAAACTGACAAAAAATGGCTCCTCTTCATCTATTTATATGTCCTCTCTAGGGGTTTATGGCATTTAGATAGCCAAAATACTTGATTTCCCCTTAATTTGGGGTGAAGTAGTGTTTTTAGGACTTAATCAGTGGTAAATAGTGACTTAAATGACCTTTGTGAATCACCATTTAAGAATTTGGAAATTGGAGTTTAATGGAAATTTCATTGACTTCAACAGTGCTGTTTAATATGTGCAGAAACTACCATTTAGGGCTTTATCCCATAACTCCTTACTTTATTTTGCCTTAATTCTTCTCTAAACTTGGCTCTTTCAATTAATATTTGTGTCCAATAATCAATCCTGCATATAGATTCAAAAAGAACACAAATCAAAATCTTAAACATCAAAATAGGGATAAAATCACATTGAAACTCGTATAGAAATATTATAAAATACATCTCTATCAATAACTCTAGAGGTAAGGCTAATATGTAAGCCAAAGGTTTTATATGCTTCACAATTTCTTATGATATAATATATCTTGGACTCAAATTCCTCCTCCTACAAAACTTCAAAATTCCAAGGTGATATTCGTATAAATACCTTCTCTCTAACATCATACTCTATCTCCTGATAATATTGATCAACATCTCTTTTATCGATCATTAGTTGCCTTTAAGCATTTCTTCACCACATCTATCTTTTCCACTATCTTGTAGACTAACTCTGGTTTTTCCAATAATCTGGTACCCTTTATATCCCAGCATAATGGATCTCTACATCACCAGTCATATAATGCCCCAGATGGAGCTATACGGATGATAGAGTGATAACTGTTATTATATATAAACTCTACAAAAGATAGATATCTATCATGATCACCCTCAAACTTTAGCATAAAAGCCCTCATCACATCATCCAATGTCTGAATCGTATGCTCTTACGGTCCATCTATATAAGGGTGAAAACAGTACTCAGATTCAATATAGTCACCAAAGCTTACTGTTGACTCCCCTAAAACTATGATGCAAACTGTGAATCCCGATCTGATACAGTAAATACTAAAACCCTGTGTAATATCACAAACATATAACTTGACTAACTTGTCCAATTAATCTATCTACTGTACATGCAAGAAATGATCTGATTTAGTTAATCTGTCCATAATCATCCAATCTGAATCATGCCTTTATCTAGTCCTCGGTAATAATACCATAAAATCTATCATAATTCTCTCCTACTTTCATGATAGAATAGCTAAGGATCTTCTCTTCCTTGTTGATAGCTAATGCTTTACTTTAGCCTGTTAAAAGGTCAAACACCTTACCACAAACTTAGCCATATCCTTCTTCATCGTTGGCCACTAGTACTAAGGCCTTATATTACGATATATGGTGCTCTTTGATCCTCTCTCATAGACCATCCACATTTGGCATATAAACTCATCTCCTATTCTCTAAAACTCCATCTAATCTCACTAAAGAATTAGTCTTCCTACCATATTATACCTCTCTCCCATTCGTAACAAGTAAGAATCCTGGGTTTGTACCTTACTAATCTTATCTCCCATTTCAAATTGAATTTATAATATAACTAGTAAATCACCCACACCATCAATCTTTAAATGCACATCTGAGCTCTCAACTCCACTAATAATATTGTACTGTGTCCACTCAAAATAGCCAACGAGCTTGAGCTTTTCCTACTAGTAGCATCTACCATTACATTTTCCTTACTTGGATGGTAATCAATAGTACAATTATAGTCCTTTAGTAGCTCGATTCATCTCCTATGCCTCAATTTGAGCTCCCTCTAAGTCAAAATATACTTGATGCTTTTATGATCTCTAAAGACCTGGAATGCCTCTTCATATAAATAGTGTCTCCATATCTTAAAAGGATGCCTAATCATCGCTAACTTTAAACCATGGCTGGGATAGTTTAACTTATGAGAGCTCAAATGAAGAGAACTATACACTATCACCTTCATATGCTGAATCAATACACATGATAAATTAAACTTCCCTAGTACTGTTTAGTCCATGAAATTGAACCCCTTTTTTCAACAGCTTAGTCAAAGGGTTGACTGTCATAAAAAATCCCTCTACAAATCTTTAATAATACCTAACAAGTCCTAGGAAACTCCTTACCTTTGATATATTTCTTGGTAACTCTCACTCCATAATTGCATTTATCTTAGCGAGATCAAGCATTACTCCCTCTTGAGATAATATATGTCTAAGAAAGACTATTTGCTCCATCTAGAACTCAAAATTACTTATCTTGGCATACAACTACCTCTTTCTCAATATTTGTAATATTGTTTTTAAATGATACTTATGCCCCTTATACTCCTAAAGTATACCAAGATATCATCAATGAACTCTATCATAACTAATCCAAATACTCTTAAAATGTCTTGTCCATCAATGCCATGAAAGAAACCAGTGCATTAGTCAACCAAAAAGGCATAACTAGGAACTTATAGTGCCTATACCTAGTACGATAAGATGTCTTGGAAATATTTAACTTAGCTATCCTCAATTGCTAGCATTCCGATCTTAGATCAATTTTATAAAACATAGTTGCTTCTCTCAACTGATTTAACAGATCATCTATCCTTAGCAATGGATACTTGTTCTTTATTATCACCCTGTTCAACTATCTATATAATCAATGTACAATCTCATACTACCATCCTTTTTCTTCATGGATAACACTAGAGCTCCCCTGAGTGAAGTAGTTAGCTTAATGAATCTCTTCTCTAGCAACTCCTTTAACTTATTTTTTAGTTTTTTTAACTCAACAAAACTAGCATATAAGGTGCAATAAATATCTATGCAACCCTAGACATGATCTCAACAGTGAAATTTATCTCTTATTACGGCGGCAAACTTGGTAAGTCATCTAAGAACACCTTCGAAAACTCCCTCACCATAGGAATATCCTCTGAATTAAGAATCACCTCCCTCACATATGTCCCTCCAACATCAACCATCTAACGGTCATGGTAGAGATCACACAGATCGAAACCTTTATAAAATACCCCACAAATATCAACTTCATTTTACCTAAAGATTTTATCATTTCTTCTTTGGCATAATAATCCACTGTAGCCTAATGTTGAACTAACTAATCCATCCCGATAATCACATCAAACTCCCTCAAATACTTCAATATCAAGTTAATTGGTAACTGTACTCCACCAGTTATCACCGATATATCCCTCCTCATACTATTAACTACCATGTAATCTTCCACTAGCAACAAACTTTCAGATCATATCCCAATGGATAAACCTCCCTCAAAATTCTAGAGGAAAAATTTGAAGAAATATAGGAATCTAAAGAACTAGGATCTACTAGTATATAAGCCTTAATATTAAATAATAAAATATTACCAAAAATAGTATCATTGGCTACATCGTCTCCTTCCTCATTATGCGATATATCTTGACTTGAGTAAGACCTTGAGTTGAATATGTCCCACTAGTGTCTGTAATTATATCCAACACCTTTATGACCACCTATACCACTAATCATATCAAAACCTCTCTTGAACTAGCAACACCACTCTAACTATATGCTTTCTCCTCATCTCTCACTCCCAAACTCCTGTTCACTATCAGATAATCTCTCTATAAATGCCCATGCTATCCCCAAATATAATATTCTTGACTCATCACTGTGAGTCCCCAATGTGGCCTTCTATGAAATCTCTTACAAGTAGCACATCTCTATACCTCTCCAGTTCCTTTACAAAAAGACCATTCGAACCTCTGAATGACCCTCTGTCTGATTTAATTGATGGTGCACTAGTTGTACTAGACTGTCTTGAATCCTTTCCAACACTCTGATCTCTGCCAACCTTGAAAACTCAACCACTCCTACTTGATATAGCACTAACTCTCCTAGATCCTTTTGTAACAACAGACCACGAATGGCTAACTCCAGCTTCCCTCTTAACAGACCTTCTCCCATCTCTAACATCACTCTCTTGCCTCCTTTTAAGCTCTCCTCTCCTTCTGCCTTGCTCTATCATATCCTTTACTCTAAGTGTAGTTTTTAATAACTTCTTGAAATAAAAAGTAACAGTTTCCAAACCTAAAAACTTCCAAACCCATCCAAATATCTATCCTTAGACCCTACTCGAGTACGTAAAATCTGTCCTTGGGGTTTGCCATAGGCTCCAATGTATACTTAGACAAAGTTGCAAATCGTGCCTCATAATCAGCTATAGTCATATCTTCTGTTTGAATCAAACTCATAAATCCATCTTCTTCCTTTATGGATTTATAAAGTATAATTATCTTTGAATTCCCTTTGAAACTCTGACTAAGCCATCTCTTTTAGCTCGTATGATTTTTTTACTAGCTTCCACTAAGTTAGTTTGTTGCCTTAAAACATCAAAATAATATATTGCAACCTTCTCTTTAACGTACACTCCAGATGATCCAATACTGTCCTTGTCTACTTCCACCATACCTTAACCTCCTTATAATCTCTATTACCTTGTAATTCCATTATATCCATCCTATAGATCTACTCATAGTTACAGTCCACTCCCAAAACTCCTCAAGCTAGAGTTGCAGTCATTGTGTGTTGCATCATCTAGAAAAATTATATCATCTGAGGTGGCATCTCTACCCCTACTCTATCTTATAATACCCCCATATATAAATATATTTCTCTCCCTTATTTTCTCAAAGTTTTCATTTTAAACCCCTAGGAGTTACTATTCATATTTCCATCATCTTCACCAATTCTTCATCGTTGGTGACTTAAACTAGTCGCTATTGTATACTAATCTCTTCTTCTTAATGAGTCTGTCATAATCATACTAGTTTTAACCACTAACATTTTTAAAATCATCACAAAAATCAAGGAGAAGGATTGATGAAAAATCTTAAATTGAGATTTAAGCCTAATAACTCCTATTTAGTTCAACTTAGATATTTTCTTTTTGATTTAATAGGTGTATTGGGTGTAAGACCCACATCGCAAGGCTTGGATGGACAAGTTCACTTATCAGGTAAGTTCATATCAACTTACGATTACCGTATTTTTACTAACAAGTGAATAACATTCAACACTAGTATGGATGACATCATGTAGAAATGTATATCCAGGTTCATATGCATGTATATATATATATTCATATATATTGATATTTATATATATGTATATACGTAAAATATGTATATACGTTATTGCATGCCTGCTTTAGCACAAGTCTATATACAAATCATCGAAATATTTGAGTGGATATGTTTGGGTTTGGATACCGGATACATGCATGATGATCATTACATAACTGAATGTTTGTTTTTGTAAAATTGCATGATTAATATCTTGACTATGCATTGATGTGTTTGGTTATGATTGTGGAGAAGGAAAGATCGATAGGACGTATCACCTGATGGGTATACATCAAGACCAGATACGTGTTAGTTGTGATTATGAGACTATTTTATGATATTGAGATATATTATGGGTCGATCCTTGTTGATGATTGGGTCTTAGTTGGTCTCTTTAACATGCTAGTGCTGGTCTGTTAGTGATGCTTGGCTCCTCACAACTCCTTTGAATTAAGAGAGCTTTATAGCTATATAAGTATAAGAACACGGTTGGGTTGTTGGTGATGTTTAGCTCCTGTTTAAGGTTGTGAGGGCTTACCCTTAGAGATTAGGGTCCTCCAGATATTCTTTTCCATGATTAATTTTATAACTGATGTGATTGGACATATAACATGTTGTGTGCATATTTTGATATTAATACATTATTATGTGTGAGTATGACATTGGGTATCGTAGGGCAGTGTGTACTTACTCAACGAGATCTGACTCCCCTCAACTTTATTTTTTTAATGTCAGCTACCATCGAATTTGCAGTAGTGACTCTCGAGGCATATCTACTACCGCCTACTTATTTTATGTATTCTTTTTATTTATTTTTATTTGTATTTGTAATCTAGTGTTTGCAGTGACAGGA
Organism: Pinacopodium congolense; assembly: GCA_028565735.1. NCBI lineage: Eukaryota > Viridiplantae > Streptophyta > Magnoliopsida > Malpighiales > Erythroxylaceae > Pinacopodium > Pinacopodium congolense. The sequence goes on along the minus strand of JAOXYD010242290.1, from coordinate 3,379 downwards.
TTTAATGTGTTATAAGTTTTTATCTTCTAATTCACACTAGTATTATTGTATCTTTATTATGTATCGTATAGTCCTTTTGCATACCATATTATGGTTTGTTTTCTTTGATTATGACTTTATTTTATCATTAGTAGCAGGCTTACATGTGACCTAAAAGCTTCGATCCTTGGGTCCTACGTGCTGGTCACGTGCCTATGTAAAGTCGTGACATATCTACTATGACATCCTTTTAGTTAGGCACATATAGAGCACAAATCAAGTTACTGAATTCCGCAGTTAATTCTAGGCTAACAGTATCATTTCTTGAAATCATCCTTCATAAGACAAAAAATAATGATAGTTTTCCCAATAACTCCATTTACGTCTAAAAACGTATCCACTTTGATATCACTAATGTAGCACTCCTTACAAATTAATCCACAATTCATTATAATAATTCATTACAAATCATAATTTAAACCACAATTAACACATAACATCCTATAGATCATATCTAATCAACATATATATCTTTTAAATCATAAATTACATCACATTTCTCTACAAAGAATAATTAATCATCATAAACATCATTTACTCAAAAAATAATAACTATTTATCTATTATAAAATTTTATTTGAACATAGATATCCAATAAAGATTGCAATATGGATCTCATTGATACCAAAACAATAACCATCTATCTAAAAAATTATATGTACATATATATCCATCTCACTAAATAGTGTTGATCTGTGTCAAAATAAATCTATATGAAAGTATATCAATCCCAAATTGTAACACTTAAAAGTATATATAGTACAATAATTACTAAATCACCGCACAAAAGTACTACACTATTGGGCTTAACTCATGAAGTGACCTTATTCCTATATATATATAGGAATCCACTATTTAGAGAGTCATTTCCCATTTTCATTTCATATACATTCTTAAATTGTGATTTGGAATAATGGTAAATATGTTAGCTGCATTCAATTGATCATTTCTAGGTATAAGTGATTTTTATGTGATTATCGTGTAAATGTAAAGTTATTTGTGTCTTGACTTATGAATTTGTGATTTGGAATGAGTAAAGGGATGAAAATTGAGGGATTGGTGTGATTATAAATGTTTTAAGAAATGGAAAAGGGTGGATTGATGAATTATAATATGTTTGAGGGAGGGGTGTGTAATTTAAACGTCGTTGGAGTCAAATTTTGATTTCAGCGCTAAAATCTAACTTAACTTTTCGACCCATTTTCTATCCTGATAGAATGCGAATTTGAAGGAACATAAGGAAGCAATGTTGTAGCACTAAGTCTTAGTTGGATTTTGGAGAAAGAATAAGGTCAAAAGGATAAGTATAATGAAAGTTATGGTTGTTTTACAGAACCTGCTCATGTTAGGATAATGATTCGGGTACCCTAGATGTTTCCTTTTAAATGAGGACCTTGGAGTTCGAATTAGGGTACGTATAAAACATAAAAATTGTTCATATATGTCTTGTAGGATATTTACTTGGATATTTGTTGCATTGGTTAGGTGACTTTAAAATGACGGGTGATTTTGAAATGATTTTACTTTAAAAACCAACGGATTTTTAAGGTAAGTACACCTATCACAAAAGTAATAAAGTGGAGTAATTTTCAGATTCCGAGTGTCGAACCCACAGGGATAAAGATACTTAATTACCATGTTGATTGGATTACAATTATTTAGGTAAATTTTAGAGAAATTAGTTAAAAATTGGAAAAGGCTTAAAATTGACTACTTGGGCTTAAACACTTCAAAAACGATTTTTGATTGCTTCTAAAAAAATTCTTAAAATTACCAAATGTGTAAATTAGCTATGGATTAGATGATTAATGATTTATTTGAGTTTTTTAAAAAATTAAAGTTTGATTAAAGTCCTTCACAAAATCAAAACAAAGCTATGGTTAAGAATTTGCTTTTTCTCCATTTAATCTTGTTTAAAGTTTGGTTATGCTTTAAAATCAAGTAATTGGGCATAAATTACAAGAAGGTGGATTCTGAAAAATTAAGTCCAGAACTCCAACTTTCAAAAAAAATCCAAGTTTGATCATGCAAGGATTAATTTATGCTGCTTATTGATTTTTCAAACAATCTAAGATGATTTCTCATACTTAAACTATCTTTAATCCTAATCTTAAGTGGCCAGCTTAAAATAGGTAGTTTTAGATCTTCAATAAGTAAACTACAGACATATAAACATGCATATAAACTCTCCTAAAACATCAAAACATAAATCCATAGCAACAGATACGATTAGCTACACATTTGAATCAAAACATGCAAGATAAACATTTTACAACACATACTATGAATAAATCTGTAAATATGAGCTGAAATAAATACGTTAGGAGTTACAAAATGTGTTTGGAATCCTTCTAGACAAGTCTTGAACTCCTTAAGATGATCTGAACACCACAGCAGCTCTGGATCCACAAAATCTACCAAGGAAATCAAAGAATATGCAAAGATATGCTCATAAGAACTTAGTCTTTGATTTAATCAGAAAAACAATAGAATATAATGGACAATCTGAGTTAGAAAACCCCCTATGATGATTTATAAACTCAGATATGGGTCTTAGCTACAATCTCCAATTTACAGAACTAAAAAATACAATCAGAAACTAGAAATTTAAGTGTTTGAAGCTTAAGCACTCAAAGAAGAAAATGAAGAGAGAAGCTAGAGCTTCTCTCACTACTATGATGTAATTAATCTTCAATGAATGCGTGTTATCTGATAATTTTGGTTGTATGCAGACTCTGGAAACCTACCCTCACATGTGAGAAGACAAGGGAATTAATGGATATCACGCCAAGTTTGAAATCTACAAAATACCAAGCTGAAATTGTTGACTTGGAGTTCAACGGCACCCTGCCACCCTACAATGGCACCCTCATAGGGTGCCATTATAGCCTAACTTTTGGAGGGTTTAACGGTCTCTTGTTCTTTAGCAATGGCACCCTTTCATGGTGCCATTAAGGGATAGCAACAAGAGGTGTTCTTTGATGTTTTTGATCCAATCTTCATCATTAAGCTCCATTATGCAAATCAAATAATATAAGGCATCAATTCAACAATTAAACACTGATTTAGGGGTCGTAATTCAACAAATTAACCATGAAAATCATATCAATTTGACCCCTATCAATTCCCCTACACTTAAGAATTTGCTTGTCCTCAAGCAAATTAATTCATCATTTAGTTCATAATAGGATATAAATATAAGAAAAATAATTCAGAATTTGACACCATAATTATTGAAAATGCTTTCTCGATCCTATAAAAAGTTTGACGCATGGAAATGTTATAAGATTGATAAATCATATCAATTTAAAAATGCATTTAATTCAATTCATTCTTTTTC
>JAOXYD010242281.1:0-17009 GCA_028565735.1 Pinacopodium congolense | reverse complement strand
AAAAAAGAAAACTTAAGGGACTCCTCTTATATGGCCTCCTATTGGCCCCTCTTCTCCTTGTATAAAGAGTATATGGATCATTTTTTGGCTTTATCTCTAAATGAAAATGGGAACTACCTTAATCTAATAGCATCATTTGTAACTTCATTAATCTTTAAAGTGTCATATATCTCTAAGAAATTGGCTATATGAGCATTAGGGTCCTCTTCAGTTAACCCATAAAATTGGATTGATTATTTGATCATTGAGATGACGTTTGGCTTTATCTCAAATTTTTTCAAATTTATAAAAGACCTCACAATGCTTAATTATGTATCATGAATTAATGGCTTTGTGGTTACGGTCGGTCATACACAAAATTAACTCAAATAAATCTATCTTTTAATAGATAAATTAATATTTCATTCGTGAGCAACTATTCGGCAAGTGTACCATCATCACAAGTAATATAGTGGAGTATATTTAAGACTCTAAGTATCAATCCCATGAGAAAGCTTATATGTAAGTACAAGGTCAATTAGATTAAAATTATCTAGAGGACATGAAATTTCAAATTAGGAAATTAAATAAAATTATAAAAAAAATTCTAGAAAGCCTAGAAATATTTCAATCAATTATAAAAGAGTTTAAGGTTGCTTTTTCTAAATTATTCAGTTAAAGCTTTGGTGGTTGATGATTTAATTGATGGATTAGTGATGCCTAATCTAGGGTATCCTTACTAAATTAAGAGCACACTATGGTTAAGACACTAGCTTATCTCTGTTGCTCGTATCCTGAAGTTTGGTGATGCATTAGACTTAGGTAATAGGCCTAAAGTTTTAAAAGTATAGTCCTAAATTTCCCTATTACAAAACTAGCATGCTCGTGATTAACCAGAGTTTAGTCATGCACTAATTTAAACCATGTTGTTTATTGATTTATCTAATAACTTAGGTAGAATTCTCGAATCTTGGATTATCTAATGACTTTATGCTAAGTGATCAATTTAAAACTAGCATTAATCATTCAATAAACAAAGATTACTAACTAATCATGCATTAGTCATTAATTAACATATTTAACCATCAATAATCATATTTAACAACCTATCTTAATTGAAATTAAACATTAAGCACAAATATTAATCAATGAACATAAGATAATTAACTTAAGCAACATATCCTTGATTAATTCAACATATTAATAACATAAAATGAAATTAAGAGTTAGAAGTCACCAAATCACATGCCCAGATGATGATCTAGCTCTAAATCACATTTATGCAGCTTCTGGAAACCCAAAGACAATCTGTAAACTCAAATTACAATGGATTGAAATGAAAATAAAATCAACCAAAACTACTTTGATTTGAAAAACAAAAAGAAAAAGAAGTGTTTTCTAGTTAAGCTTTTTTTTTTTTATGCTTGAAGGATGTCCATGTTTTATAGGAGAAGGGCTGCTGAAGATTGGAGCAAATGGCAGCCACAAATATGGAAAATCAAGCCAAAAAACCCATCGGTCTATGCTATATGGCAAGTGTCGGGGACTAATATGGGGGTCTATCCAAACCCACGGATTAGTTCTATAGACCCCCGTATTGGTCCTATTGTTCTGGGGACCAATATAGGGGTCTATCCAAACCCACGTATTAGTCTTGTAGACCCATATATTAGTCTTATTTCTTCATCTTTCTATGAGGGTTAATGAATCTTTATACAGGGGTTGACTAGCCCATCGTATATGTCCTAAAATTTGATGTTTTTGCTTTTTGTTTTTTTGCACATTTCTTTAAAGATTCACATCAATCTAAAAATTAAACATTTCTAAAGACAAATCAAATGTTCAATCACCAAAATAAGGGAAAATATACAACAAATAGCATCCAAAACACTATGAATTTCACCCCTAACAACTTCCCTACACTTAAGTTTTTGCTTGTCCTTAAGCAAACTAATCATCTAACTTTCTCAAACTAGTATAAAATTATAAGAAAATTAATCCAAGATCAACAACATAATTATTGAAAATGTTTTCTTAATCTTTCAAAAATAATGACTTATCAAAATTTCATATAATCAATTAATCATATCAAATCGAAAATGCATGTACATAATTTCATTCTTTTTCAATCTTCAACTTGAATAACAAAAATCAATTCAATATGTAAAAGGAAAATATATTAAGTTTAATGCATAAGATTTCTAAACACTTTCACATCCTTTATTTAATAATTTACTTAATTAATTAATTGATTAAATATATGAGCAACTTATTTGAGAAGTAACTTAATCTTTTTACTCGAAGGTGAACATTTTATCATGAACAACCTCTGATTACTTCACTATGTCACATCAAATTAACTGGCTAAAATCACCATTCATAACTTCAACCTTAAAAATACAACCTATTTTATTTATTATTTATTCTCTCTATTTTTTAAAATTAATAAGGTTAGAAAATGATGTACTAAAAGTGTGCTAAAAGTACACCATTTTATTCAAAGCACATGAAGTCCTATTTCTATAATTGGGTTCTCTCGTAACAAGTGCTTCTTTAAGGTCTTTTAGTTGGACCCTTGTTGGGTTGGTTAGATGACTTATAAACTTTTAATCATTTTGAAACGATTTTACTTTGAAAACCAATGGAATTAAGGCAAATGCACCTATTGTAAAAGTAATACAATGGAGTAAATTTAAAACTCTGGATGTTGATCCCACTAGGAAAATGGCTTAATTACTAGGTTTATTATATTACAATTATTTAGGAAAATCCAAACAATTTGATTAAAACCTTAAAATTGCTAAACTAGTCTAACTTGGCTTAAACACTTTGAAAATGATTTTTAATTTCTTTTGAAAATTTCTTAAAATTACCAAATATGTAAATTGGCTAAGGATTAGGTTATTGATGATTTAATTGAGCTTTAAACACATTTAAGGGCTAGTTAGAGTTCCTTCAAAAAATCACCATTAAATCTTATTTAAAGTTTGGTTATGCTTCAAATCAAGCAAACAGGCTTTAATTTAAAAAAAGTGAGTTTTTGACTTCTAATATTAGATCTCTAACTCTCACAAAAATTTCAGGTTTGCTCATCCAAGGATTAATTCGTATTGCTTATTGATTTTTCCAACAACCTAAGTAAATTTCTTGGATCCTATATTGTCTTTTACTCTAATCTTAGGTGATAAGTCTAAAATCAGAACTTTAAGACCTTAGATAAACAAAATAAGAACTTATTACATGTGTTTAAGCTCTCATAAATAATAAAAACATGAATCCTTAGAAGAAAAACGAATTAACTACATATGATCATCAAAGTATAGAAAACATGCATCTTGAGCCACATAATTTGATAGATCTACAAATATAAGTAGTTTAGTAGTTACAAAACAGTCTTAGAAAGCTCATAGACAAGTATTAAACTCTTGAACATGATCTGGGAATCAAAATCTGTAAAACTAGCAGAAAAATCAAAGAACATTCAAGGAATATAAGTGTAAGAACATGAACTTGATTAATTTGAAAAAAAGAGTAAATAAAGTGATAATCTGAGTTACGAAACCCCCTTTGATGGTTTATAAAGTCAAATATATGTCTTAGCTTCAATATCTAATAAACAACAACTTAAAAAACAATATGAAACTCAAATTACAAGTGTTTAAATCCTAAAACATCTAGGAGAAACTAAGAAAAGCCAAAAAAAGAAGGAAGATTTTCTTTCTCTATATTACAGGTATAGTTTTTTGTGAATTATATATGTGTTTCTACATTTATTCTTCTTTTAGCAGGTCTAGTATATGTCCACTTGGTGTCCCAAGTCAATAAAGTTTTGTAGAGACACGCCGCAGCTGCAAATATGGAAATTTTATGAAGATATGCTGGTCTGTGTTCCATATGGCAGTTTGACTAATAAATACGACGATTAAAAGATTTCCATATATAACCAAAATTAAGGCTATGAACACAGGGGTCTTAGGATGCATACGGTAGTCTTTCCATACCACCGTATTGAGTCTGGATAGCTCTAATTTTGCATCATTTGTGTATTTCTTGATTCATTCTTTAGCAATCATCAATTAAGTTTCAATCCTACAAAATAAACAAGTTCAATCAATAATTAAACATATTAAAATGATTTAGTGGTAAATTTTCACAAATTAACATAAAAAACTATAAATTTTCACAAATTAACATAAAAAACTATAAATTTTACCCCTAATAGCTTCACATGTCGTGAATCCTCTTGAAAGAGAGGGGTGTCTTCTGAAACGTGAACACATGCATTTTCTTATTATTTTCAATTGGACAATCCATTAATTCAATTAACAAAGGATTATAAATGGACCAATTTTTTTTTATTGGAGGTTGGGAATAGATGGACTTTCTCTAGGGCCTGTTTTATTAAGTGGATTTATCACCACTTTAGTTATTTTAGTGGCTTGGCCAGTTACTCGGGATTCTCGATTACAATGACTGATAGATAAGATTTTTTTTATATCATATATTCATTCATAATATTTCTATAATTATTTATATAACTTTTATATAACTTTACTATTAATACAATAGCATTTAATATATTGTTTATATTATTATTACGTTTCTTTTTAGCTAATTCAATTAATATATAATTACAAGAATTATTATTAATATGATATTATTATTTATATAATAAAGATATGAGATCAAAAAGAAGAAATGGCAAGATAAGCTGTGTATATCAATAGATAAAATGAGATAAGTATGTGGAAAAAATGATAGGAATTCACTTCATACCAGAGAATCCAATGTATGAACAAGGATTAATTTTACTTCCTCACCTAGTTACTCTAGGTTGGGGGTAGGTCTTGGGGAGGGGGAGTTATAGACACCTTTCTCTACCTGGCATACTTCACTTAATTTCTTCTGCAGTAATGGATTTTGGCGGTGTTTATAATGAACTTTTGGGACCCAAAACTATTGAAGAATCTTTTCCTTTTTTTGGTTATGTCTGGAGACTCGAATACTCAGGAAATTCGTTGGGTAGGTGGATTCACACCTTTATGACCGACACAATCCTCCGTTCTTATAGCAGAAGCAATTTGCTTAGCTTTACATCTATTCCAAGGTATCATTTCTAATACATCCGTGGGGCAGCTCGCACACATTAAGTACATCCTATACATGTATCATAAATATTTACTGAATGTGACATTAGTTAGAATTTCATTCGAAGCTTGAGCGATCACTTAGGAAACAAAAGAAAGAAACTCGATCGAGCATGTCTAAATTTGTAAGAGTGAAGACTTCTAGTGAACAATCACTTCAATCATCAATGAATCCACCAGAATAAATAGAAAATAGAATTTAGGACGGTGCTAGACCCTTGACTATGATGGATTTAGCATTAGGTATCAAAGGGAAATTTATGGCTAGCATTATGCGACTTAGGATCAATACCAATAATTTTGAAATCCCTCATAGTATAATCTCAATGGTTAGAGCTTCTCAATTCAATGGAACAACTTTTGAAGATCTAAATAAACATTTAGATAATTTTCTAGATACATGTGATCTTTTCAAGAGTAATGGAGTTCCCGATGATGCTGTTAGGTTTAAATTATACCCATTTTCCCTTATAGACAAGGCTAGAGCAAGGTTCAATACTCATCTACCTAGCTCCATTACAAAATGTGACAAGTTAATAAAGCTGTTTTTAGCTAAGTTTTTCTTGCCTGTAAAAATTATGAAATTGAAAACCGAAATTAGCTCTTTTGTGCAATATGAAAATGAGAGCTTATATGAGACATGGGAAAGATACAAGGAAATGTTGGCTAAGTGTTATAGCCATGGTTTTAATACTTGACAGCAAGTGGACATATTTTATACAAGCCTCACACCCTCTACTCAAAGCATTATAGATGCTACAACTGGTAGAGGTTTTATGTATAAGACTCCAAAGGAAGCGTATAACTTTATTAATAAGATGGAAACTAACATTTTTCCATAAAACTCTGAACACCATCCAAGAGAACTACATGGAGTGTATGCTATTAATGATACAGTTACTTTAGCAGCCTAGATGGATATTTTGAATCAGAAATTGGACAATTTAGTACGTTGTGTTAGAAGTAGTGGAATTAGAAATCCAATTAAATGTTAATATTGTGGTTGTTCCTCCCATGTTTCATTAAATTGCCAAGTAGGAAGTTCTTTTTCTATAGGGCCTGATCAAGCACAATAGGAATGACCTATATTCCAATACCTTAAATCCTGGATGGAGAAACCACCCAAAATTCTCTCAGAGAGACAATCAAAATACTTATCAACCCTTAGCCCAGACACAAAGAGTTATATTACCAGGATTTAGATCAAATCCACCTGCACCAGAAAAATCAAATTTAGAAGAGACAATGTTAAAATTCATTCAGGGTAATGAGTCTTAGTTTCAAAATCATAGCCATTAAGAATTTAGAGACTCAAGTTGACCAAATACATCAGTTTTGCAAGAAAGACTTCCTAGAAAGCTACTAAGTACAACTGAAGTCAATCCTAAGGAGCATACAAAGGCCATTACCTTAAAAAGTGGTAAGGAAGTAGAGAAAAGGGAAATAGAAATAAGTATGAAGCAATAAGTGAACAAAATGATGAAATAGTGGTAGAAGCAGTAAAAAAGAAAGAGAAAGGTAAAGAAGTGGTTAGTGGAAGTCAAGATCAAATCCAACTACAAATCCTTTACCCTTAAAGATTAAAGAATGCAAAATTAGATAAGAAATTTGGAAAGTTTTTTGAAATGTTTAAGAAATTACACATTAACATCCCATTTTTCTAAGCCATAGCACAAATTTCAAGCTATGCAAAGTTTTTAAAGGACATTCTATCAAAGAAGCGTAAATTAGATTATTATAAAATTGTGAAATTGAATGAAGAATGTTCTACAATCCTATTTAAGAAGTTTCCTTCTAAACTAAAGAACCCTAGTATTTTTATCATTCCTTGTGCCATAAGCAGTTTACAAATAGAAAGAACATTTATAGATACTTAATGCCTTTCTTTATTTTCAAAAACTAGGATTGTAAGAACTCAAGCCTACAACAGTTTCTTTACAATTGGCAAGTCTTTGTATTACCTATCCACAATGAATTATTAAGGATGTCTTAGTAAAAGTTGATAGATTTATTTTTCTTATGAATTTCTTGGTATTAGATATGGAAGAAGAATATAAAGTGCCTATCATTCTTGGAAGGCAATTTATAGCCACATTAAGGGCATTAATCGATGTACATGGGGAAAAGTTAATTCTATGTTTTAAGGATGACAAAGTAGAGTTCGATATTTCTAAATCAATGCAATATCCAATAGATAATGATTGTTCAAACTTTATAGAAATTCAGCATTGCATAAGTGGCCCTTCGATGGTATTATGTTCTGATATTTTGTAGAATTTGTTAACTCATTCTCAGTTTGTGACTCAAATGAAAAAGAAATGACCGAAGTTTTAGGAGCTTTAGATGCAAGGCCAGTATCTTCAGGGTGGTATCCCTTAAAAAGATTTGAATCTTTGGAAAGGTCTATTAATCCTTTGCTAAAACCATTAATATAAGAGAATTTGGAATTAAAGCCCCTTCCTTTGCATGTTAAGTATGCTTTCCTAAGTACCCCATCACAATTGCCTATTATAATAACATTATCTTTGAATGTAAGTATAGAGGAAAAGTTATTAAGAGTATTAAGAGAGCATATTAAGGTTTTACGCTAGATAATTTTGGATATTAAAGGATTAAACCCCTTCATTTTGTACACATAAGATTTTTATAGAAGAAGGTAGTAAGACTTTTATACAACTGCAATATAGGTTAAATCATAATATGAAGGAATTTGTGAAAAATGAGGTGAATAAGTTGCTAGAAGCTAGAATAATTTATCCTATTTTGTATTCACTTTGGGATAGTCCAGTTCAAGTGGTACCTAGGAAAGGGGGTATCACTGTAATTCAGAATGAGTAAAACGAGAAAATAGCAATAAGGAAGGTCACTAGGTGGCGTATGCGCATCGATTATCGAAAATTAAATGATGCTACTAGAAAATATCATTTCCTACTTCCTTTTATTAATCAAGTTATAGAAAGATTGGTAAGGCCTAACTTTCATTATGCATTAAACGGATATAGTGGGTATTTACAAATACCGATAGTTCATGAGGATTAAGAGACAACTACTTTCGCTTATCCTCATGGAACATTCACTTATAGGCTCATGCCTTTTGGGCTGTGTAACGTCCCTACTACCTTCCAATGCTATATGCTAGTTATTTTTTTGAATATGATTGATTCTTACATTGAAGTTTTTATGGATTAATTTTCATTATTTGGAATATCTTTTGACTCTTATTTGGAAAATATAGATAAGGTACTTAAGAGATATGGAGAGACCAATTTGGTATTGAATTAGGAAAAATATCACTTTATAGTGCAAGAATGTATGGTACTGGGTCATAAGATATCTAGTAAGGGCATAGAAGTGAATCTGGCTAAGATAGAAGTTAGTGCTTAGCTACCACCTCTAAATTCAATTTGAACAATTAGGAGATTCTTAGGTCATGTTGGATTTTATAGGAGATTTATTAAATGCTTTTAAAAAATCACTAAGTCTCTTACTAATCTCTTAATCAAGGATGCAATATTTAACTTTGATGATAAGTGTATGCACTCTTTTGAACTTCTTAAAGCTAAGCTTACAAGTGCTCTAATTCTAGTTTCATTGGATTGATCATAGTCATTTGAGTTAATATGTGATGTAAGAGAATTTGCTATTGGAGCAATTCTTGAGCAAAGGAAGGAAAAGATTTTCCAACCTATTTATTATGCACGTAGGACATTGAATGATGCTTAAAAGAACTATACAATAATTGAGAAAGAGATGATGGTTGTTGTCTTTGCATTTGATAAGTTTCGTTCTTACGTAGTTTTATCAAAGCTGACAATGTATACTGATCATGCGACATTAAAGTACTTAATCACAAAACTTGATGCAAAGCCAAGATTGATCAAATAGGTTTTACTGCTATAAGAGTTCGATATCGAAATTAAAGATAAAAAGGGTGCTGAGAATTTTTTGCTGACCATCTATCAAGGTTAAATGAGGAAGTATTGCAAAATGGTTATTCAAGATATTAAGGAAACGTTTCCTAAAGAGCATTTGTTAGAAGTTAAGGATGACTTGCTATAGTATGCTGATTACGTAAATTATTTAGTTAACAATGCTATTCCTTATAATTTTTCTAATTAGCAATGAAGAAATTTCCTTTTGGATGCAAATAAGTTTCTTTAGTATAATCCATACTTATTCAAAATTTGAGAAGATGGCATAATAAGATGTGTGCCTTATATTAAATGCCTTCTGTTTTGACTCATTTTCATTCTAAAGAACTGGAGGACACTTCGGGTTGATTAGAACCGCGCACAAGGTTTTAGAATTAGGATTCTATTGACCAACATTGTTTAAGGACACATTTGAATTTATAAAATCTTGTGATAAATTCCAAATACGTATAAACATTTCAAGAAGACATGAAATTCCATTGAATAACATTTTATTCTATGAAAATTTTGATGTTTGGTGCATTGATTTTATGGGACCATTCTCAAAATCATTTGCCATCAATATATTTTAGTCATAGTTGATTATATAAGCAAATGGGTTTATGTAGTTTAATTACCCATAAATGATGTAAGAGGGGTGGTAAACTTCCTAAAGAAGGGCATCTTTAAAAGATTTGCTATGCCTAGAGCTATAATTAGTGATGGAGGATCCCATTTTTACAACAAGCAATTTAATTCTATCTAAATATGGTGTAACCCATAAAGTTATCACTCCCTATCATCCACAAACAAGCGGTCAAGTGGAAATTACTAATCGAAAAATAAAAATAATTCTTGAAAAGACCGTTAATGCATCTAGAAAAGATTGGTCTTTAAAATTAGATGATGTATTGTAGGCATATCACACTACTTTTAAGATGCATATTGGTATATCTCCATATCGTTTGGTTTATAATAAATCTTGTCATTTACCTATGGAATTGAAATATATGGAATTTTTGGCAATCAATTTGTTGAATTTTAATTCAAGACAAGCTAGTTAAAAAAGGTTATTACAGTTAAATGAATTGGATGACTTTTGTCTTACTGCATATGAAAATGTCAAATTATATAAGGCAAGGATAAAGAAAGGGCATGATAGTAATGTTGTTCCTTATGAATTTAAAGTCGACAATAAAGTTTTCGTCTATACTCTCACTTAAAACTCTTTCATGGAAAATTACGTTCTCGTTGGCCTAACCCTTATGATGTTCTTAAGGTTTATCCTTATGGCACCATTGAAGTTTCCAATGGACAACTATCTTTTAAAGTCGATGGATAAAGGGCTAGGCTTTATGTGCCTAATAAAGTCAATGAACAAGTTGAGATTTTTAATTTTTCTAACCCCTGTTTGGTTTTTTTATATGTTAATTCTCTAAGTATTAGTGTGTTAATTTTCAATTAAGTTTTTTTATTTCTTTCTTTTTCAAGGTTTTAAGTCTCTTGTTGCCTTTTGTTTTTTTTAGTTTTTATTGTAGTCTTTTAATTTTATGTTTAATCTTTCTTAATTTTAGTCTCTTTTTAATTTCCCTTTACTTATTTTTGGTTGATTTAGTGTCTTTTTTAAAACTTTTAAAGTTAAGTTTAACTTAGTAGTTTCTTTTAATGCTTTTTTTAGGAATTCCTCTTAATTTCTAGCTTTTTATTTTCATTTGTTAAGAAAACTAGTTTGATAATTTCCTTAGCCCCCTTTTAAATTGTTTGATTTTTTCTCCATTGTTTTTCCTCTAAGTTTGTCATTAGTTTTTCTTTTGGCCTTTGGTACTTATTTTTTCTTCTTTCTTTGTAAGCTTAATCCTAGCTTGTTTATTTGAGCTTAATTTTTTTATTTCTTCACAATTTGTTTTAGTCCTTGAGCTAGGGAATCATGTAATCTTTGTTTAGCATTAATTTATGGTCATTTAGAGTTCAATTGGAGCTAGAAATTGAGTTTTTAGCTAAGTTGCAAGAGTAAAATACGACCCTAGAATTGCAGAGGTTTGCCCAGAACACCTAACGTTTTAGCCTTCTGTGGAGTAAAACGATGGGAGCATTATGGTGTTGTTATACTACCCATTAGACCACCCTTGTACTCCTTATCAAGCCAGAAATGACACAACTTTTGCTCGTCTTCTCCAACTCTCTCTTCTTTCTTCTTTCTATGTTATTTTAGACCCTAAACCTTCCTTTTTCTTGCTCAAATCTCCACCAAATTTAGTGATTTAGAGCTCAAAATCTCAGAAATTCTAACCTCTATTTGATTCTAGTGGCAATTTGCGCATAAAACCTTAGATTCTACCCTCAATCTTGCCACTTGGGTTTGAAGCTACTGTTCACCTTACTTGAATTTTTATGTTTTCTTAATGATTCTAGCCTTATCTTGTCATAATTTTTGTAGTATTAGATTCCTTGGATTATTCTCCACATTTTGGTACCAATTTTGTGCATTAAGCTTTCCATGAAAATTTTGGTATTTTTTCTGACAAGGGCATTTTAGTAATTTCATAAGTTCAGGCATTTTGGCCTTAAATTGAGTTATGTTGCATTTAATCTAGTCCCTTATATGTCCTATATAATTTTGCACTGCCTTATTTTTGTCAATTGAGCATTTTATTAGGTTCATTCGCATATTTTAGTTTAGGTTCATCTTAAATTTTCCTCTTATGCCTAATCTTAGTGTAATTTCTGCTTAATTTAGGTTTTTGATGTTGCCTAGATAGTTCCAAGGCACCTCTAGTTCACGAAAGAGACCTGTTCCTAAGCCTTCTCATTTTTTTAGTGTGGAAACTGTCGAGTGCTTTTTTGGTGACTTGCCTAACAAGTTTATTAATGAGTGGTCTGTTGCCCCCGCTTTGGATGCAGAACTTCAAGGTTTCCTTAACTAAGCTTGTTTTGATTTTTCCTTTGTGCACTCTTCATGATCTGCCATATAGCCTTGATATTTGGTATGAATCTTCCTAACTTGATGCTCTAACTCCTACTCTTGGTTCCAAATCTCTTATAGGTCCACAGGTGCATTATAAGTCAATTCCACTTGAACCTACATTAGATATTCACTCCAAAGTGATAAAATTCTTGCCCAAAATCACCAAACATCCCATTAAAATACTTAAACATAAGCAAAATAGTAGAATAACATCAAAATAATTCTAAATCATGTGAGTATAATCCTAAACATGCATACTAACACATTAAACTACTATGGAAGTATCTTTTAATGCAACCCTATCATGAAGCATGGCCATCTGATCATTAGAAACAAGGCATAATGGTAGGCTCATATGCTCCAGGAATAGGGCAATGGACACTAGGGATGGCTTCAGAAGAAGCCTCATCCATACCTTCCTCAGGTGCTACAATAGGCTCAGGCATAGGAACTTCATCATTATCAACTCTCTCAGCGCCCTGGAGAGGTCTCTAAACCAAATTACACCACTTACCACCTAGTTTTACATGTTGCCAAAGCTTCAAAAGAGAATACCCAATAATAAAATTAGGCTAAGACTACATGACTACTTGGCCCTCAAAAGATAGTCTTGCCTTTTGGAAGATCATATTTAACATATTCGGGAAGAAAAATTTCTTGTGTGCATGTCGAGAATGAATCGTGTTGCGTATACTATGCTAAATAAAAGGAGAGAGAGGAAGGCCTTTTATGACTCATAAACCAAAGAATATCTTGTAGAGAATGTATGTATCATCAAATTGGATTTCATTCAATCCACTGGCATGAGGAATCACATTGGACACCAATAATTTGATAACTACCCATTTTTAAATTGACAGCTGATGGGTGGGATAGTAGCGAGCGTCCTAATCAATTGCAAATCAACTAGAGCCACATCAATGATAAAAGTGGGTTCAAATACTATTATATCACCATGAATCCAATCACCTCAATGATCATAGGAATCTCCATTGTTAGGTACATCTAACAATGAAGAAATGGTAGCATGAGTAATTAAGATAGGGATACCTCAGACCATAGAACGGATGTTGAGGAGATCATTAGCTTCTTTTTCCTCTATACTGACGTAAAATTCCCTGAATAGTAGTGGATAATAAAGGCAAAAAAAAAACCAAAACTGGATCTCATCCTAAGGCATGAAAGGCTCCAAAAATATCGAACTCAGTGTTAAGAGATGGTGTTAAAGACAGCTCTTTAATGAATTGGTTTGGGAGGTGGCTCTTGAACCAGTCTGCATTTTCTTGACTTGAGAAGTGAGGCTCCTTAAAAGCAAGTCTCTTTGAGAGCTCGAGGCACCTTGGAATTACCTAAGAAACATTTTAGCCTAAATTTATCACAAAACAAATTGATTAGAGAACAAAATAGGTTGAAATAAAAAATTACCAATCTACCCTCGACCAAAATATTGTAAGTGATATAGAAAAATCTGAAGTTTTTGATGAACATAATAATGCCCAAAATTAGTACCAAAAGATACGCAATAATCCAAAGATTCCAATTGTACTAAAATTATTGCAAAATTAATTCTAAATCACAAAGAAAATGCAAAAAATGATGGGCAATGATGAACAGTACCTGAGTGTAATTAAGATGATTTTTGCACAAATTATTAGTTTGTTTGGGAGATTGATGGATAAAATTGGATAAAGCACTAAAATTTTTACAATTTAAGCCCGAAAACATTGATTTTGGATGAAAAATGAGTATGGAATCAAAGAAATTAGAGATTAGGGCTATTGGAGGTGCAGAGAGGAGAAGATAAAGAAGATGATGCTTTGGCCAAAACTGCATCGTTTTTATGCTTAACAGGGAGTAAAAGGATGGTTCCTAGGGAGTTAAACGACATTATTTAAGTATCTTCATTTAAATTCCCAGGAAGACTTAAACGGTGGTCTTGACAGGTTATGCCCTATCATTTTACTACTAACGTTTTACTTTTACACAATCTTCCTAAATTGGAATTTTTATCTCAACTATTCATCTAATTAATCCCAAATAGATCCTAGATAAAGATTAAAAGATTATGCAACTAAATTGCTCAAAAATAGGCTTGAAAAATACTAAATTTAAATAAAAACAAGCTTAAAAATATCAAAACTTAAAAGAAAGCTAAACTAAAATTTAAAAAGGCTAAATTGAAAACTACCAAAGGACTTAAGGAAAACACTTCTAAAACACTTTAAATAAGCTAAATGGGACTTAAGGAGAAAAGAAATCTAATCCTAACACAAACAAATTACAAACTGAAAATTAAGAGCAAAACTAGAAAAAAGACTTAAAAGAACTTTCTTAAATAACTAAACCTTGAAAAACACTTAATTAAGGAACACTAAAATAAAATTACACAAGAAATTTAAATATAGAAAAGAACTCAAACTAATGAAAGCGAAACTAAAATTTTAAGAAGAAAAGCTAAAAGCACCCCTAAAAAGAAACGAAAGTGTTGAACCAAGGGAGATTTTAATCTTAGTTTTGATGATCACAAAATATCATTATTACTAATGATTTGAATTAAGTGAATATTTTAGGTTGTGCATCATAATCATACAAGTTTTTTTTGTGCATTAAATCTGGAACATTAAGTTTGTTTCAGCTTTTTTTGTGTGTAATTGATCATTCATTTCATTAGTAAAAGCTTTGGAGCCCTTAGATTGATTATTCTTTAAGTGAAATAAATTCATAAGTGTCCTTAGTCACTTGAAAAGGGGAATTTGCATTGTTAGATTGCGTAAGGTTGTCAAGGCTCCTCTTTGCCATATAAAAAGTGGGAAGGCTCCTATTTGCCTTAAAAGATTAGGTTATAAAGACTCCTCTTTCCTAGAAAAATTTTTTTTCTTGTGAAGGCTCCTCTTTGCCTTAAAAGATTGTGTTATAAAGGCTCCTCTTTTCCTAGAAAAAGATTGTCCTGTAAAGGCTACTCTTTTCCTAAAAAGAGATTGTAATTGTTTTTGCTTTAATTAGTGAAGAACAATATCCAACAAGTAGTTGTAGAGGAGAGGTAGCCTATCTTTGGGGTAGGTGAACTTCTTTAACAAACTGCGTGTCTTGCCTTCTCTTCTCCCCCTCTTTTTACTTATTACTCGTTGTAAATTATAAAATTGGCGTTCACTCTTACATACCTCATTAAATAAAATAGATTAAGTGTTAAGTTTAAATTCCAAAAAAAAAAGTTTTTAACACTCAATTCACTGCCCTCTTGAGTGTCCTTAGGGCTTACAATTGGTATTAGAGCAAAGTCTCACATTTGCATTAGTTTATAGTGAAACTATGAGTAATATCCATTATGGCACATTTCATAGCTTCATCTAGTCATAATGGTCAAAACATTAGTAAGGTACCTTTCTTTGATGGAAATGATTATTTATATTGGAAAACTAAGATGATATTTTCCTTCAATCCGAAAGCATTAAATTATGGGATACAGTGAGTGAGGGCCATACATTCCTATTAAAATAGAAAATGGTCAAAAAGTTATTAAAGTGAAAGATGACTGGAATTTAGAAGATGAAAGGATAGTTTCATTAAACAATAGAGCTGTTCATATTTTATTTTGTGCATTAAATAGACATGAATTCAATAGAGTGTCTATGTGTGAAATAGCTAAAGATATTTGGCATACATTAGAAGTCACTCATGAAGGTACCAACCAGGTAAAGGAGAGTAAGATGTCTTTGCTCATTTCTCAATATGAACTGTTTTCAATGCATCACGATGAAACTATTTCTTCCATGTATGCTAGATTCATTGACATCATAATGCTTTAAAGGGCTTAGGAAGATCATATTCAAATGTTGAACTTGTCAGAAAGATTTTAAGGTCTTTACAAAAAGGATGGGAAGAAAGGTAATCATCATCCAAGAGGCTAAAGACCATAACATTTTACCTTTAGATGAGTTATTATGTTCATTTCTTGCTTATGAGATTATGAGGAAGGAGTCAAAAGCCAAAAAAGAGGAAGCTCTATCAAGAAGAAAGAATTTGGCATTTAAAGCAAAGAAAGTGGAGTCAAGTGAATAAGAAAGCTTTACAGAAGATAGTGAGCATGACATAGCACTTCTTACCAAAAAGTTCAACAAGTTCTTGAAGAAGAAGGGTCACTCAAGGAGAAGAGATCAAGATAAGTATGATTAAAAAAGAAAGTCCACTAATGTTATTTGTTTTGAATGTAGGAAACTAGGTCACTTAAAGAGTCAGTGCCCACTTTTCAAGGAAGATGAGAAGGATGAAAGAAACAATAAAAAGGAAAGAATGGAGAAGAAGGACAAAAAGGGAAAGAAAGTTTTGAAAGCCTTATAGGAGGTTAAAAGGGAAGAGGAAAGCGAAAGATCTGAAAATGAAAGCGTTAAATTTTATCTTATGGCCTTTGATGATGAGGTACTATCTTTCTCCCATTTTACTGATGATGAGAATAAAAGTATTGTTGTTGATATTGGTTTAAGTTATGATGAATTAGTTAAAGTCTTATAGCATGCTACTTTGAAAAGGAGGAAATTATCCTCTAAACATAAGGAACACATGAAGCTGATGGATGATTTCAGAGCAGAAAATGAGAAGTTGAAAGATGAACTGTATGACATGTTAGAATCCAAGAATACATGCATATTAGAAATTAATAGGTTGAAGAATGAAATGAATGTCATGCTAGATTCTAAAAGTGTGAATGTTGCTATACATGACAATGAGCTTAAGTTAATATATAAAAATGAATCTTTGAAGAAGGAAGTGGATAACCTCAAAGAATCATTGCCCAAATTAGTAAAAGTCAAAGAAAAGTTAGATTGCATGCTAGGTGGACAAAAGATTTCCAATGATAAATATGGATTAGGTTTTATTCAGGGAAGTGAAACTCCTAATGCTAAGAGTATTTTTGTAAAGGGAAAAGGTTTAGATGAAGAGCATGTTCCTAGGTCATCTTTTGACATTGGTGCATCATCTTCTAGAACTCAATCTAGGAACACTCATCAT
>JAOXYD010242271.1:0-17009 GCA_028565735.1 Pinacopodium congolense | reverse complement strand
TCAAGATGCATGGCATAAGTTGCCATGTGTGTTTATTCTAGAATCTCTTTTCTCAAATCCTTAACATTAGGCACACACAATTTCTGTTTCAACCACAGTGTATCTTCTTTCAACTCAAACTTAGAACTCGAATCCTATTTTAACTTCTCAATAAGCTTCATTAATTCTTGATCTTTACTCTGAGCTATTCTAATTCTTTCATGCAATACTGGCCTAAGCTTCAATGTGGCTATTAATGCTTCATTTTGTCCCAAATTCAATGCTCTCAATTGTACTAGGTTTGGTAACTTTGATATCTATATCTGTGCCACACTACTATTGGATTTTCTACTTAAAGCATCAACCACAAGATTAGCTTTACTAGAGTAGTATTCAATCATGCAGTCATAATTTTTAAGTAATTCAATCCACCACCGTTGTCTCATATTCAACTCTTATTCAATAAATATTTCAAACTTTTATGATAAGTAAATATCTAAAATGCTTCACCATATAGATAATTTCCTCCAAATCTTCAATGCAAACAGCATTGTGGAAAGTTCTAAATCATGAACTAGATAATTAAATTCATGAGTCCTCAACTGTCTCGATACATATGCAATCACTCTGTCAAATTGAATCAAAACACATCCAAACCTTGGTGTGAAGCATCACCACACACTACATATGCTCCAGATCCAAAAGCAATAGCTAACACCGGTGTTGTAGTCAACCGGTGTTTTAACTTCTCGAAAGTTTTTTGACATTCATTAGCCCATCTGAAAGGTACATTCTTCCTCAAAAGCTTTGTCGAAGGGGTTGAGATTAATGAAAAGCCATCGACAATCTCCTATAATGACTAGCTAATCCAAGAAAACTTCAAATCTGAAACACATTTCTCAGGGCTTCCCACTTCATCACTACTTAAATTTTTTTTGGGCCCACCTGTATGCCTTGTCTAGACACTATGTGACTCCTAAGAATACTACTTGATGAAGCCAAAATTCATATTTACTGAACCTTGCAAACAATTTTTTCTTCCTTATTATCTATAATAAGCTCAAATGCTCACATTGTTCTTCTTTAAATGCATTCTTTGGTACATCAGCTTCTACTATCTTTAACTAATAATACCCTAATCTCAAATCCAATTTAGTAAACATCTGAACTCCTTGTAATTGATCAAGTAAATCATGTATCCTCCGTAAAGGATACTTGTTTTTCACTGTCACTCGATTCAACTGCCTAGTCAATACATAATCTCAAAGTTTCATCCTTCTTCTTCACAAACAAAACTGGAGCTCCCAAGGTGACACATTAAGTCTGATAAAACCCTTATCCAACAACTTATGTAATCGAGTCTTAAGTTCCATAAGTGCCATTCCATATGGAGGAATCAATATAGGAGCAGTACTTGGAACTAAGTCAATCATAAACTTCGTCTCCTTTTCTAGAGGTAAACCTACTAATTTAATAGGGAGCACATCCAAAAAATCTCTAATGACAAGAATATCTTGTGCAGTCCGCTTAGTTAAAGTATTAGATACATAGGTTAAGTAAGCCTCAGATCCACCTCGAATCAATTTGAGAGCATTCATTGAGGAAATTAACCTAGCTATCACTGCTTGACTAATATCTCAGAATATCACCCTTGGTTGATTAAGGGATTCAACAGTCACTTCCTTAGTATAACAATTCATTATCACCTTATGTATAGTAAGCCAGTCTATACCTAATATGAGGTCTATCTCCTTCAACTGCAATACTATCAAGTTGGCCTTCAACTCTGCTTGATCAATTTGAATGATACATCTTTTACAGACTTCCCCGCTCATTGTAGTACTTCCTACTGGAATACTCACTTCTAAGCCACATTTTATCACCTCTCTCTTATAATATAGTTTAGATGCTAAATTGAGAGACAGTTAACACACCTGCAACAACATGTGAGGAGTTTTGTGCCTCCTGTCTGGTGATGGCAAAGAGCCTAGCCTAAGACTGCGGCTGGTTATTCCACAACTTAGTCCTTGCTAAACTAGTTCTGCCTCTACCTCTGCCTCTCTATCCTGTTCCACTAGTTCTACTCTACTAGAAAGTTATCTTAGTTGCTGATCCTCCTATCACTCCAGACTGTGCTCCAGAGATTGCGGGATAGTCTCTAAGCCGATGTTCAAGAGAGCCACAATGTAAATAAGGTCCTGTTAACCTCCAACATTCTCCACTATGTTTCTTTCCATAGTACTCACAATCAAGCATCTGTTGTCTTTGCCCTCAAGAAGTGTGTCCTCTAGATGGCTGACATTTGTCACTACCAGTCAGAGCAAAGTCAACTCTCAGTCTAAATCCCAACTATCTCTATTTAGATTGTGATCGGGATGATCTATTCTAGCGTTTATTAAATTTCCTTTTAGAATCAACTGGGGACTCACCTTACCTCTTCATTTTGAACTCCTGCCTGTACTTTCCTTGCCCATATTTTAGTAACTATTCAATTTGATTCGAGACAGTTCTCAGCTCAGTAAAGCTATGCAAATTAGTAATGGCTAGTCTCGTTCTGATCTCCATATTCAGTCTGTCTTCAAAATTCCTACACTTGTCTTCTTCAATTGAAACTAATGTAGTATCATATCCCATTAATTCATTAAGCCTCACTTCATACTCAGCAATAGTTAGGCTTCGCTATTTCAGATCTAAAAACTTCATTTTCTTATCTAGATAAATCTTGGGCATAAAGTTCTCTTTAAAGAACCTCAGGAAGTCTTCCTAAGTTAGTCAACAAGGTCGGGCAAAACTAATAGGAACAGTCTTCCACCATTGATAAGCTGGAACTTGGAGTAGTGAGAATGAATCATCAAACCTTTCATTGGACTCACAGTCCATCTGATCAAATACCCGCTCCGTTCTTTCCAACCAACTTTATACGTCAGTAGGGTCTGTGCTTCTATAGAAGTCCACAGCTCCTTACTTTCTAAGTTTATTATACCTCCTCTTTATCCTCTCAGGAATTCTCAGAGGCAATTATTTAACCCATGGTACTGCAGACTCTCTATTGACTCTTACAGACTCAAGGCCAATTGACTACACAACTTGATCTCCTATAGCGGATGACCTATATCAAATAATAAGGATAATCACTAGATGAGCTTCTCACTATCTATCATGTCTATATGAATATATTCCTCTAAGGATGTCAAACCATATTTTGATACCAAAAATGTAACATCTTATTACCATAAAACATATACTTGAACATTCAGAGGATATTTAAGAACATATCTTACAAAAATAGCATGTTAAAGCAATCATAATCACTATTATGTCATCATAGAACACAAGTAATATACATTTCACATTTCATTTAAAAAAAACATATCATTTGCAAAGTCACTACATCTCATCATTCATATGTATTTATAAAACCATAACATTAGCATGTTCAAAGGACTATATAACATGCACTGTATGAAATAAGAAACTAAACAAAGATTTTCTATCTAAACTCTGTAGGTATCAGCTAACCAGATCTCTGAGCAATTCTTTAGTCTGAAAGTAACATAACTAAACTTTTAATAGATTGCCTTAGAAACTAAGTCTTCTCAATACTTGAAAATCAACATTTGCAATTTTTGATGAGTTTTGTAAACTCAATGAGTGAACCATCATTGATGTACTCACTAGAGTCAAAAACACAATATCACAAGAATGCAACTACATTCTCAAGTATATCACATTATTCACCTCAATCATCCATCTCATCAACATGTATACAAATATTGCATTTTATTATATCAACACACTTCAGTACTATGCCACAATTATGCATATGTATACAAATATAACATAATAGTATATCAGCTCAATTTCATCATTCTTTTAAATGAATCATATAATACATGTAAGATATATACACAATGCACATGAGAATCCACTTTCCTTTTTATTTTATTGTGACCGAGAGCCTAATTATGACTGTGCATTCCTACACAATGCACATGAGATTCTTTGAAATGAATCAATTGTGGATACTGGCTCATTTCAAATACTGTTCCATACCCATTGTGGATACTGGGCTCAATAATCATTGTGCCTGTGGCTCTATGTGCACATTTCCTAACTTTAAGCTCTTTTTACATTAGTCACTCCAGTCACAATTCCTTTATCTGATCATGCATATCAATGTAATGAAAATGCATCAAGTAACATATTATATGCTATCAAAAATTCTCATTCAGTATGCACAGTCATATAGTACATTCATTAGATCTTAGTCTAGCATTCAACATATAGTTGAAAACACATTTTCCATATTCATATTTAATTTGAAAACACTTCCAATATAGTCTTGAATATCAAAATCCTCAGATATTTGATGGTCCAAAATTATCATAATAATATCAGTATCAGCTCAATATCTAATGATTAATGAAAATCAATTCAAATATAGTGAGTAAACATTTAAGTTAGCTCACAATTGGCTCTAGATAGCTATTGTATTGATGCGCCAGCAATGTTTGGATGATGTTAGTCAGTTTGTGCTTCTAAATAATGCAATACACACATATATAAACGTTACTAACTTGTTTAATCAGATAATTACTCAATCATACACATGTATATGTGATGTTCAATACATGCTCAATTACCTTTCTTGGGTATGAACCCTTATACATAGATCTTTTGCTTATACCCTATATATCTGAAGACCATTCAAGACATACACAATAAACAATTCACATCATGATCATTTTAAGCTTTCATACCTAGGAATGAGTCAATTGAGTGCATGTACATTCTTTACAATGTGTACTAATTCATAATTCATGTGTGAGTGCTATTGTTATGTATATGAATGAAATACAATTCATGACTTTTCAATGATATCACTTTGATGTTATAATCTAGGGTTCTAATCCCCCAATTTGACAAACCAATTATTAAATCTACCACATCCCCCTTATGATCTAAGGAGCAGTAGATAGCCATCTTCCCAAATTCTTCATGTTCCAAACTAATCTAGCTCCTAGGCTAGATTCAGTTAGACCTAGGCAGAAATACAAGATGTCAGCCCTCAAGAACTCAAGGAAATGTCATGAGACCTCTACTTATAAAACTCCCAATGAGAAAGCGATGAAGAAGCCAAGAAGTACTCGTGTGTAGTAGAATGAGGAGAGCAAGCTATTGTGTATAGAGCCACTTGCAGAATTTGATAGTTTTGGAGACCCCCTTGAGCTTAGGAATCAACATCCTCTTTGAACAAGTTATAGTCGAGTCACTGATCTATTGATGTCCAATAGCTTCTTCAATTATGCTACTCTCTTAGTTTTCTTTTGATTTTTGTTTTTAGATTTTATTTTTTCCTTGGCTTACAGGCATTAGTGATTAGGTCCTCCCCTTTTCTGTTTGTGTTTTTAGGCCTTTTTCTTTTTTTTCTTAGTAGGTATAGTCTATTTGATGGGGGCTCCCTTGAGTTTTGTATATACTCTCTTTTCTAATTTTTAATTAAATTTAGTTCCTTGCTACTAAATAATAAAAGGAATCCTTTTATAGTGTTCTTTAAAGACTTGGTTTTCATTTAAGCAAGTACTTGAGAAGATGAAAACTACTCCTTATCACCCCTAATCCTTCCTAAATTCTATGGGTATGGTGAAAATATTTTCTGCATCATCAGTTTAATTCTTACACAATATTAAATGACCTTTGATCCTAGATTCATGATTTATGCCTCATCCAGTTTGAGATGAAGAGCTTATCAAATTTTGGTATCAGAGCCATCTTCTATTGCCAATGTTTGAATTAACTCATGTTCTTTTACCAAGATTCGTGTCCCTTTAAAGTTCTTCATGTTTCTTGATTCTTCTTTAGATCTTGAATATATTTTCTTGAGTCATTAAGTTTTATCTTTCTTGTTTTGGTTATTTTTTTCTTTTTATTTTGTTTTATGTCTTTTTCTCTCAGTTCTTATATTAGTCATTCTTGATAAGTCTAAGAACCAAGGATCATTCAATATTATGCAGGATTGAAAAAAATCAACTCAAAGGATATTTCATCTACACCCACAGAATTTAGGAAGGATTGGGGGTGATAAGAAACATGCTTGATCTTCCCAAATACTTGCTTGAATGAAAATCAAGTCTTTAAAGAACACCAAGGAAGGATTCTCTCTAAAGTAATGCAAAAGAACACTCAATTTGTATTTTGAATCTTGAATCAATAAGTTTTACCAATATAACATGAAATAAAGGGTTTTGATACTTATCCTAGTGACCTAGCCACCCTTAATACTGGTAAGAATTGGGTTTTGGCCCATCCTAGTCTAAAATAACAAATTTCCTAATAGAAAAGCTTAAAAAAGCTAATTAGGCCCAAAACAAACCCAAAATGAAAATATGATTATTTAAGGCTAGAATCCACTTATTTTAAGTCCTATCTAGTATAACTATAAATTCTAATTAAATAAACTACAAAGGCTAAGTTGGCCCAAAGATGCTCAAAATAGTCTCGTTGTAACAAATAGATTGTTTCAAGTTGTCCAATAGGTCCAACCCTCTTCAACAAGTCTAACAAACTACTCCAACCCTTGAATCATCAATATAAACTAAATTGATGTGCCTCTTAATTGCATATATAAACTTGCTATTAGATTGTTAAGAGCCTCTTTACTACGTTTAGCCTACAATCTTATTATTGGACCTCAAACATTCTCCAATGAATCTTTTTCTTTAACTTTGTTGAATTTGTTTATGAGTTTATCTTTGCTACCCAAGCTCTCTAACACGTCCCACTCCTTCTACTTTTTATGAAACTACTTATGATGCTTGATCTCCATCATTCCCCCACTCTTAAAAAGGATTTGTCCTCAAATCAATTTCTTCATCTACAAAATCAAAAAGAGATAAATCACGAACATTAAAAGTAGTATGAACACCATATTCACCTGGTAAATCAATCTTCTATGCATTCTCATTAATTCTTTCGACCACTTAAAA
Source organism: Pinacopodium congolense (assembly GCA_028565735.1). NCBI lineage: Eukaryota > Viridiplantae > Streptophyta > Magnoliopsida > Malpighiales > Erythroxylaceae > Pinacopodium > Pinacopodium congolense. Next base: position 10,044 of record JAOXYD010242271.1, on the reverse strand, counting down.
TAGTCCATCTCCACGTGGCTACAACTTAGATTTTTGTTTGCTAGGAAACTTTTCCTTTCTAAAGTGAACCTAAACCTATTCACCATGTTTGAATATCACCTGCTTTCGACCCTTGTTAGCTTGCTTTTCATATTGTTGTGTCTTTCTTTCTATTTTCTACCTCAACTTTTCTTGAAGCTTTTTCACCAACTTAGCTTTCTTCTTTCCATCTAGGCGGTGTCTTTCACCTAATGGTAATAGAACAATATCTAATGGAGACAATGGATTAAAGCCATAAACAATTTCAAAGGGTGAAAAACTAGTTATGTGTAAGGTTCGATTAAAAGCAAATTCAATGAATGATAAGGATTCTTCCTATGTTTTCAAGTTTCTTCCAACTATAGCATGCTAGGAACCTAGAGTTCTAGCTATCACTTTAGTTTAAGACATTTGTAGATTGTCAGTGATAAAAAAAACAAAAGTTTTGTTCCTAACTAGCCCTACATAGTCTTTCAAAAATAACTCAAAAATTTTGCATCATGATAAAAAATAATGGTTTTTGTAACTCTATGTAGATGAACAATCTCAAAAAAGAATAATTCAGAAATGTATGACGCATCATTAATTCTATGATTTGTAATGAAATGTGCCATTTTAGATAAATTAACAACGACTATAAAAACTGAATCATGACCTTTCCTAGACCTAAGTAAACCTAAAAAAAAATTCCATGGAAATATCCACCCATGGTTCACGAGGTAGAGGTAGTGGTTTATATAACCCATAGGGATGAACTAGGGATCTAGCTTGCCTGTAACATCTCTCATATACTCTTTCTACATCTCTCCCCATGTGTGGCCAGAAAAAGGGTTTGTTCAAAAATCTCAAGAGTCTTTTTAATATCAAATTGACCCATTAAACTTCCCTTATGTGATTCTTTAACTAATAGCTCTCTCAAGGAACATTGAAGAGTGCACAACCTATTCTCTCTAAACAAATACCCCTCTTGTCTAAAGAACTTTCCAAATTTAGATTTGTCACATGTCTTAAATAAATTATGAAAATCATGATCATTATTATACAAATCCTTAATATGTTCAAATCATAATAATCTAACATTTAACGTGCTTAATAATGCATGTTTCTTAGACAATGCATCTGTTACAATATTTTCCTTTGTCTGTTTATACTTGATCTCAAATGGAAATGTTTCTATGAATTAGCCCCACTTTGCATGCCTTTTGCTAAGTTTATATTGACCCTTTATGTATTTCAAAGATTCATGATCAGCATGGATAACAAATTCTTTTACCACAAATAGTGCTGCCAAGTTTTTAGTGCCCTAATCAATGCATACATCTCACTAAAATATGCAATTCATTTTCTATCTTGCATTGATATAGCTCCAATTCCAACCCCACTCGTATCACACTCAATTTCAAAAGTCTTGGAAAAGATAGGTAAAGCTAAGATAAATGCACTACTAAGTTTCTCTTTTAATAAATTAAATGCCCTCTCTTGCTCATCCCCCCACTTAAATCCTACATTCTTTTTAACTATCTCAATTAATGGTGCTGAAATGGAGCTAAAATCCTTCATAAACCATTTATAGAAACTATCTAATCCACCAAAACTCCTAAGGTCACTAACTATCCTAGGGGTAAGCCACTCCCTAATTTCCCACAACTTTTCTTCATCTATTTTTACACCTTTTCACTATATAACCCAAAAACACAACTTGTTTAGAGTGAAAAGAATACCTTTTCAAATTGACATATAATTTTTCTTGTCTAAGCACATGAAACATTTAATTCAAATATTTTACATGATTATGAAATGATTTGCTATAGACCAAAATATCACCAAAGTAAACAACCACAAATTTTCCAATAAATTCACATAATACATGGTTCATAACCCTAAAAAAAGTGCTAGGTGCATTTGTTAAACTATTAGCATCCATTCATACAGCCCATATTTAGTTTTAAATGTTACTTTCCATTCATCACCTTCTCTAATCATAATTTGATGGTAACCAGATTTCAAATCAATTTTGGAAAACAAACATGCACCATGTAACTCATTAAGCATATCATTTAACCTAAGGATAGCTACTTTATAGTGACTTTATTGATGGTGTGATAGTGCATACACATACGCCATGATCATTCTTTCTTTGGCACTAATAGGAGTGGAAATGAAGATGGATTAAGGCCCTCATGTATGTAGCCTTTTTCTACCAATTCCTCTACTTAACTTTGAATTTCTTTAGTCTCCTATGTGTTTTTTCTATGCTGGTCGGTTTGGCAATTGCATACATAAGATCAATTTGATGCTTTATTCCATGTTTAGGTGGCAATCCACTAAGCATATCATCTTGTAATAGACCATCATAAGCATGTATATATAACACTTGAAAAATCATGGTTAGTAAGGTACTCATAGGATAAAGAAGCTTTTTTACATAAAAAACGTAGCATTTGGCGCTTAACTAAGAGTGCATCTCTCACATCTCCTATGCTCACAACCATGCTAACTCCTTTCCTCTCATGTTTATCTCTTAAAGAAGTGTTTCCCAATGTGTTTGATGTTTTCCCAAGTGTTTACACTCGTTTCTTACCACTCTTCTCACTCAACCTTGCTTGTTCTCTCTTATGAATTTTCAATTTGTCTTTATAAACTTGCTTTGGTGAAAGAGAAGCAAGAGTGTGTTTCACGACATCCATGGTGAATGGATAATTATTCTTGTACCCATTATGGATTTCTTGCCAATCAGACTGCCATGAATGCCTAAAAAGTATATTTCTAGCTTGCACAAGCGTCACATCACACAAAACCTCATCCCTACACCTTCCAATCTTGAATGCCACTAACACTTTCCTAGATACCTCACCTTACCCAATTTGTTAACCCAAATTTTTGAACCAGTTCAACACTTTCCATATTTGTACAACTCCATCAATTATAAGGTTTCAAATTTGATTGTTGATAGCACATCTTATATGGAACATATTCTCTCTTTGTTGGTTCATTTCATCATCATCTTCTTTAATCTGAATGCTTAAGGCCCTTCTTGTTACCAATGATCTCCCCTCCATTTTTTTTGTTTATCTTGACCTCATCTTCACTTTGGTCAATATCTTCCAATTCAGGCATGTCAGCATGTCCCTCTTCACTTTAGACACATACTCCCCATTCTGAATTATCATTATTCACTTACTCAGGCATTGAGATGCAATGTAACCTCTTAGATTCTATAGTCTTTGGTAAAGCTCTCTATAATATGAGCTCGGTACAAACTTTCTCCGAATTATAGTTTTCATCACTTCCCAAGTCCGAATTGGTGGTTCTCGGTGAAACATCAAACACAATGGAAAACACTTGGTGAAACATCAAACATAATGGGAAACCTCAAACATAGTGCATCTTCTTTAAGAGATAAACACGAGGGGAAAGGAGTGAGCATGGTTACAAGAGTGAGGGATGTGAGATATGCATTCTTGACCAAGCAGTAAATGCTAATTTTATGTATAAAGAAGCTTATTTATCACATGAGTACCTTTCTAACCATGATACTACTTTTCTATATAAAGAAGCTTATTTATCACATGAGTACCTTTCAAACCATGATTTGCCTAGTGTGATTTTTTTTATTTTGCAGGCTCATGATGATCTTTTACCAAAAGACATGCTAAGTGGTTTACTACCTAAACATGGAATAGAGCATCAAATTAATCTTATATCGAATGGACAATTGCCAAACCAAGTAGTGTATAGAATAAACAAACCTAGAGGAGACCAAAGAAATTCAAAGGCAAGTGGAGGAATTGCTAGAAAAAGGCTTTGTACATGAGAGCCTCAGTCTATGTTTAGTTCCACTCCTATTAGTGATAAAGAAAGATGGATCACGGGGTATGTGTGTGGGCTATCATGCCATCATCAAAATCATTGTAAGGTGTCATTAACCTATTCCTAGGTTAGATGAGTAACATGGTGCCTGTTTTTTTTTTTTTCAAAATTGATTCACAATCTAGCTACCATAAAATTATGATTAGAGAAGGAGATGAATGGAAAAAATCACTTAAACTAAGTATAAACTATATGAATATTTAGTAAAGCCTTTTGGGTTAAAAAATGCACATTGCAGTTTGAGGAGGCTTATGAATGATGTATTGCGTGAATTTCTTGGAAATTTTTATTTTTTGATTTTGATGATATTTTAACCTATAGCAAATCACTTGATGAGTATGTAGAATATCTGACTAAAGTATTTCATTGCATGTGCTTAGACAAGAGAAATTATATGTTAATTTGAAAAGGTATTCTTTTTTCAATAATAAAGAAAAATAAATTAAGAATAAAAAAGGTTCATACAATCACTGAGCCAGAAAACTCAAAACAAACAGAGGACAACAGTATCTACTAAAAGCCAAAGCCATAGAAAGACAAAGAAGAAGAAGAAAAACCAATAGCCTTCAAGATAGGATCAAACATAACATAGACAAGGCTAAGTCTAGAAATAAGCTAACTGTCCAATACCAAGGATCTACTAGGTTTCGACATCAAGGCCATAACCAGGTCTCATATTTGTCAAAATAAGAGGGTTGTTGAATTTTTAAAAGGCTACTGATTGCTAAAAAAAAAACCTATTTCCTTCTCCTCTACTAATTCTTTTTTACTTTTGGCTTTTAGTTCCACCTTTTCCTTGACTGACCTGTAGATGGAAGTTCTTTCTCTTTTCTGTCCAGCTTTAGGGGCTTCCATTTTTCCAGTCTTTCCTTTTCAAGAATCAGAAACCAGAGTAGCTTGGCTAGAGTTAGGTTGCTTAATAGATGAACATATTCCTAGCCAATGCTGGAGGGAGGAATAGGTCTGGAGGTGCCAGAATCAAAGACTTCTTCTTCATAGTCATCAAAGTCTCGAATTTGAATTGGTTCACTTCTGATAGGCAGTGGACCCTCTTTAGAAGCTCTTATGCGGGATTAAATTCAATGAAGTAAGGCTACTATTTGACATAGGCTGGCTTCGGTGGGCATATTTGAGAAGGAGGAAACTAGCATAGGACCTATTACATATAATAGTTAGTGTCTAAAAGGTTCCATTGCTATTGAATCTTATAGTCTCAGTGTAGGTAGAGAGAAAATCTGTTACAAAATAATAGGTAGAGATAAGGATACAATGAACACTGTTATACTTATCCATAAATATTTTGTCATTCCTCTCCTTCCAAATGGAATAAAAATAGGAAGAAAACATAAACCTTAGTAAGGAAGAATCAGAAGATTTGCTTTTAGGGAGTTGAAGTAGTTAGTGCCCAATAGAGAGAAAAAAGTTAGGGTTCCAAGATTAACAATGAAGGTGATGGATATTAACTTACAACAACAGTCACCAATCCTTAACAAGGCATCGGAGGTCCTATGACAAGATCAAGAGCTAAGCACATAAAGGAGGCTTTGTAAGGGTTAATCAAAGACATTCAAGACAATAAGGCTAATTTGGAAGATTCGAGAACATTACTAAGATTAATCACTTATTTTCAATCCCAAGAAGATGGTTAAGGCTTAACATAAGAAAAACAAGGCTTGGAGCCCTCTCTGTAGGGATGATCTATATATTTGTTTTAATAAAGAAAAACTTGGAAAGATTAAATACCTTGGAGGGAAATTTTGCATTTTGAATTTTTGTCAATAACTAGTATTAGTTGTCAAGTTATTTTTAGAAGGATTTCAAATCAAAATTTGATATGTATCATTAATTAAAGAAATCCTTCCTAGTAAAGTCTTTCCTATTTGGTTATGATTAGAATTCATTAGGAAGATATTTCATGGTAGGGATTTTTTTTGTGCCTATTTAAAATAAGCAACCTAGTGTAATACGAGATCATCATATCATTAATCAAGTTTGAGTGTTTTTCTCTATTGTGAGAGATTTCTTTTTTTTATTTATTCAAAAACTAAATCTGCTCTCTTCAAGATAACTTGTAGTGATCAACTTAAAACTTTGGTTCCAATCAACAAGTTTGGTTGGGATCAGGTTCTTTGCTTGATTCAAGATAGAATTTGGGGTTTTTTTTTCCTTGTTGGTTTCGGGTCTTCGATGTTTCTTCACAAAATAGTTAGTGTCTTAAAGGTTCCATTTAATCTTGATTCCATTGTTATTGAATTTTGTGGTATCAATGTAGGTAGAGTGAAAAATCTCTCTTATAAGCTGACTGGTAGAGAGATAAGGATACATTTAATAGTATTGACAGCGAAGGTGATGGATATCTAATTGCATCAACAGTCACCAATCCTTTACAACGCATTGGAGGTCCTAGGACAAGAGTAAGAGCTAAGTGCTTGAAGGAGGCTTTTCATGGGATAATCAAAGACATTCAAGACAATGAGGCTATTATGAAAGATTCTAAAAAATTACCAAGATTAATTGCTTATCTTTGAGCCCAAGAAGATGGATAAGGCTTAACATAAGAAAAACAATACTTGGAGCCCTATCTGCAGGGATGATTTACATGTTTTAATGAAGCCCATCTTGAAAAGATTAAAGACATGAGTTTGGAGGGAAATTTCACATTTTGAATTTTTCTCATTAATTGTTATTAGTTGTAAAGTTATTTTTAGAAGGATTTCAAATTCAAAAATTAATGTGTATCCATTAATTTAGGAAATCCTTCCTAGTCAAGTCTTCCCATTTAGTTATTATTAGAATGCATTAGGAAGAGATATTTCCTTGTCTAAAAGCAAAGAGCAATCTGCTTTGCTAAGCTTGGAGGAAATAAGGGGGAGCCCTAAATATTTGACAGGGAGAGAGTCTATGGAGAAGCTCGACAACCTAGAGACTAAGGTTGTGAGGTTGGGAGAAGGAGCATCAAAAGATTGACATTTCAGAAGGATTATGGATAGCCCATATAAGTAGCAAGAAATAGATAGGGCTTGAAGGATAGTATGGATAGAAGGATAGTCAACTCTAAAAAAAAGGAGAAGATCATCGATAAAACAAATGTGAGAGAGCTTGAGCTCATCACATTTCCAGTGGTAGGAGAAGTTGGACTGAGAAGAAGTAAGGAAATGGATGATTTGGGTAAAGGCTTCCATACAAAATGATGAAAAAGTAAGGAGACGATGGGTCTACTTGCCTAATTCCACAAGAAGTTTTAAAGAATTTAGTAGTTTCTCCATTGACAAGGATAGCCATAGAAGGAGTGAAAATACATTCTTTAATGCAGTGGATGAAGGGGCAAGGAAAGGACATCACTTTAAGGGACCGAAGTACAAAATCCCACTAAATGGAGTCATAAGCTTTCTTTAGGTCTATCTTAAAGGTACATCTGTTATGATTATTGTTAAGATAATAGTTACGGAGGATTTCTTGCAACTGATTGGTTAGCACTAGCTAGAGAAGGAAAGACAGGCTTGATTCGTTCAGTAAGAAGTTTAGAAATGACTTTATAGAGCATATTATAGTAGGAAATAGGTCTAAAGTCCAAGGATGATGAGGGAGAGGGATTTTTTGGAATAAGGGTGACAAAAGTGGCATTAACCTCTTTCAGCAGCTTCCCATGAGTAAAGAAATCTAGGATAGTCGAAGTAAGATCTCTTCCTAGGATGTCCCAAGTTTTCTAAAGAAAAGGCCATTGAATCCATCAAGCCTTGGGGCTTTGGAAGGATGAAAACTAAAAAAGGCATGTTTTATTTTAAAGGCAGAGAAGGGGGCACAAAGCCCCTCAACTAAGGAGAGAGAGCTAGCACTTGGCATATCTTCTCAAATTATTGAGCCCTGGTGGAGAAGGGCATTTTTTTCCTGTAAAATCTTTAAAAATTTTATAAAGGTACTATTTGATTGGTATTAGAGAGGTGGGAAAGCAAGGAATTTTTGGGGGCCATAAGAGAGGTGATGGAGGATCTATTCCTCCTAACAATGAGGGAATGGTCGAAGAATTTTGTATTTTTGTTTTCCTCATTTAAGCAAGTGACCCTAGATTTTTAATTGTAGAAAGATTCTTGAATTGAGAGGCCCAAAAGTAGTGTAGAAGAGCCTGCTTTTCAGGTAAGTTAAGGGAGGCAGAAGGGAGAGGAGGAAATAGATAATTGGACTGAAGAGAGATGTGTCCGGGTTGAGAGAACTATGAGATCAACATCATTGACTTCCCTTTTATTCAGAGATTTGAGAGAGGCTTTGACATTCTTAAGTTTTTGAAAGAATAGGAGTCTTCCAAGCTAAAAGAATAAAGGGGGTGAAGGAAGGGAGCTAGGTTAAGAAATTGAAGAACCTAAAGGGGGAAGCTTGCTGATAGGAAATAGGGAAAGAAAGGGCCAAAAAGGGAACAAGAGGTTGGGAACTCAAGACATTGAGGGGTTAACCAAAATCTTATCCGGTTTCTTAGTTATAAATGAGGGGTGGTCTTGCTTTTCTAGGTGTGGAAAGGACCTGAGAACTTTAAGTTACTTAGGTTGTAAGAAATGGAAAAATCTTTGAAATCTTGGATTCCTCTAGTACTTGAGATAGAGGGATTTGAAGACTCAAAAGGACGAAGGTTAGAATTAAAGTCTCTAGCTATGGCCCAGGGGGAGGAGCACAATTGATTGAAGAGGGACCTAAGATCTGACTGAAGATAAATTCTTTAGGAGATCTCATTAGGCCCGTAGACAAAGGAAAGGGAAAATCTCTGGGGGGCAGCAATAGCAGAAATATTGAATTGGAGGAGTTTGTCAAAGCTAAGAAGAAGTTGGCAAGAGATAACATTAGGGTTCCAGGCACAAATGATCCTGGCATTAGAAGCTAGATTAAGGTTATAGGAGATGGAATGATTTCTGAAGAAGGATGCGGATAATGGAATTAAGTCTATGGGGCTTCTCTTCAAAAAATACCTCACCAACACTCCCTCATGTGTTTCCCTCAACGCTTGTGTTTACTCTCTTAAATGGCTTTTGCTATAATGAGCTCACCCTCTTGGCCTTTTACCACTCAAACTCACTCTTTACACTCTTTAAACAACTAATCAAACAAAACCAAGATAATTTAACTTGGGGCAACAAACTCACAAGAATAGAACAATTCACTAGATTTAGAAAGAATGATAAGAACTTAGAAAAGGACAACATAAGAATGACCAACCAACAATAAGTAAATCCATTGTCATGAATACTACTGGTTAAAAAAAACCACACTAACATATTGACCCCATCTTCATGAGAGAGAAGCTTTGCTAGGGTTTCCCTATTCCCCTCCCCCCTCTTTTTGTTTCTTGGTCATGCCACTTGGCTTCCCCTTCTATCTCTCTAGCCCCCTATCCTTTTTCGTCCCTTGGGATGCCAGCACCTGTTCACAAGTTTTGTGGTAAGCCTCTCTATATTTTGCTTTGGATTGCCCTTCTCTCCATCCTTTTTCTCCTGACTCTGACTCTATGGACTCCCATTTGAAGCTAGTTCTGATGCATGACCTAGCTCAAGCTACTTTCCCCCCTCTCACCCAGTGGCATCCCACTTTGGCCTAGTGTCTTCCCCAGTTCCCCCTCTCTCCAACCCCGTCCCTTCCCCCTAACCCATTGTTTGATGCCCCTCTGTCTACTTCTTCCCATACCTATTCCTCTCCTTTTTTCAGTCACCCCTCCTTCCTCAAGCTTAGGTCTTCCCTATAGTTGGATGTTCGAACTCTTCTTGGTAACCCTTGTCATCTTCCCCCATCGTGGCCGTCACCTCAAGAGACCGCTTGGTCTTTCGCTCCTTCTGAGCTCATCCATGAGGCACAACTTCAAAACTATTGGACTATGGCATATCCAGGGTCGTCCATTATTACTTCGCCGATGGCAACATGAGTTTAAATTTAAAGGAAAATAGATAATGACAACCCTAATCTGGGTGAGGTTCCATAGGGTTCCCCTAGAATACTGGTCTGAGAAGGGCCTGAGTAGGCCGAAAAGTGTTATTGGGACACCAATTAGCTTGGACTCCACTACGACTGTTGTTCGTTGGTTGAGTGATTAAAAATGGGCGTTCTTTAAACCAATTTTACTTTGAAAACCAAAATGAGATTAAATAAAAACCAACGTGACGAAAGGCAAGTGCACCT
>JAOXYD010242263.1:0-17010 GCA_028565735.1 Pinacopodium congolense | reverse complement strand
GTTTAATTTTGGGTTGGAGGATATTAATGGGATTTTAGCTTAATAATTGTGAGAATTGATTAGGAATTAATTTAATAATGTGATTTAGGTAAATATTGAATTGGAATTTCGCATAAATAACATGAATTAAAGATTAATTCTTAAGATTGGCCATCTTAGGTTTAATTTCTAATTCTATTGTTAGGATTCAACTTATGATCCGTAATAGTCCTAGTGATTTCCATAAGTAACAATAGGCTAATTGAATTTGTCGGTGAACTTAATCATCTTAGCCCAAAATTCTAATTCTTTAAGTTAGACAATCCGAGCTTATGAGATTGTGCCTTTGGCTAGTCGTTCTCTAGTTGTTAATGCTATCGCGTCGTTAAATCTAAAGAGTTTATTCTAGGTTGCCTCGTGATTAGGGCTAGGTTTTCTATCATATAGGACCTATTTAAAAGCGGTGGAACTGAGGGTTTGAGAGCCTGTTAGCATCTTACACCAATCACAAGTTATCTATTTCGAGGATCGATTATAAATCTATAATTGCTAATATATCTTCCACCCAGCTTTCGTATTTCTTTTTTGTTTCTTCTTTGTTTGTCTCAGTTTCATCAATTATCTTTAGTATTTAGTGTTGATGTCTTTTCTTCTAAGGGTTTTGTCTTCTTTTTAGCAACATTAGAGATAGCAATTCACTCTAGCTCTCTGTGTGATCGACCTTAACTTGCCCTAGCTACTTAGTTAGGTAGGTTAGGTAATTTTATTATTTGTTACCTTACGAAGAGCTCACCAGTCCAGCAACCCGCATTAAAGGAGTCAAAAACAAGCTATCAATGGCAGTTAAACCGCCCATTAATAGTGTCTTTTTTCTTTAAGTTAATTCATGGCTATAGGCACAGACAGACAAACTAGCCACCAAATCTCCACAATTTTGACTAAGACAAGTCTCTTATTAGTCCCCTTGTCTGTGAAGGACCAAGTAGGAGGTCTAGAAGCTATAAAAGAGGTGAAAATCACGTAACACGTGACATTACGAAAGAGAGATCAAATTTGAAGTTCAGACATTTTTCTCTAACATCTCTCTTTATAGTTCTTAGGCTTCAAACACTAAGTTATTTTCTAACAAGTGTTAGAGCTTGCTATTAAGACGCATATCTAAGGCTATAAATCATATAAGGGGGTTTTCTAACATAGATTACGTCATTATTTGCTCTATTTTTCATATTAATCAACGTACTGTGCTTAAACTTATATCTCTTTTTATTCCTCAATTTTCTTAAGGTTTAATTGACAAATTTAAGTTTTGTTGAAGTTGAGATCACTTTCATTCAGAAGCTTCTCTTTGGCGTTTTTTAAACTATAAACTCATTATTTACCTCATTTATTTATGATTACTCAAAGTATGCTACTTAAGATGATTGTTTTGCTTACTTCGATAATCATGTGTGGTTGATTTAATTTTCAGCTAATTGAAAAAATCAATAAACAATACAAATTATTCATTATATGACCAAACCTTGATTATTTGTGAGAGTTTAAGTTCTGAGCTTAAAAGTTTAGAAGTTAATTTCATAATTTTAAGGCATATTATATTAATTTGATGCATGATCAAACTTCAAATTAGGATTAATAGTGTAAAGGCAAAGGAATAGTCTTAATCATAACTTTGTCTTGAAATTTTGAAGATACTCTGAATTAGCCCATAAAAAAGTTAATTTCTTAATTAATTCATTGAAAACCTAACCCTTAGTTAATTTCCACAATTTCATAACTTTTGGTAATTTTTAGAGACAATTTAGAAGTCATTTTACTTTTTTTGAAGCGATTTTAGTTAAATTAACATTTTCAAACTTCTATATTAGTATTTTGGAATTTTTTACATAATTTTAAACTAATTAACTTAATAATTATAGGATATCTCTGTGGGACTAACACTTGGGGTCTTAAAAACACTCCATTATATTACTTGATTGATAGATGCTCCTGTCTAAGCATTGGTCAATTTCAAACTGAAAATTGTTCAAAAACTTAACTCGCCTAGCTAATAACAAAACTCAGAGCCCTCCTTTTTTTCTTGTTCCTTACTTTAGAGCTTTTTGCATCCTTTTTATTTTATTTTCTCCAATCATCAAGTTCCCTTAGTATAAGGGTGGACCTTTTTTATGATGCATAAGGATCGATATCATTTTCAAATCTATCTCCAAAGGCTCATGTTTAGTTTTGCCTTGTAAAGCACTTGAAGTTCTAGCAATAGGATTGCCAAAAGAAGAAGATTTTTACTTATCAATCAAAGATGACTTAATAGTTTTAAAATGAGATAAATTAATAGATTCTTCTTCTTTCTATGTGTACTTCTGAGGAAGATAAAAAAGGTTTTACCATAAATTGAAGGAATTTAATCCTTATCCTCTACATCTATATTCATGAGATTAGTAGGGAATATAAACTTATCAACTTTAGCTAATACGTCCTCAAATGTACCCCATGGATATTTAACTAATCTATCTACCAATTACATGTTCATCCCAGTAGGCTTCATGAATTCTAGTCATAATTTGTGAAATATTTTATTCAACATGAGATTTATACCAATCCTTAAGTCGGCTAATACATCATTCAAACTTAAACTACCAATCAAGCAATGGATTAAGAAACCCCTTAGATCTTTAAAATTTTATGGTACATTATTGGCAAATACCACTGCAAATCTTCACCAAAGATCATCTTTGAAGACTCCTTAGCTTTCGTAGTCAAGAGGACATCATACAAAAACTTTTCATACTTCGGTTCTTGCATAAGAGATTCATCAAAAAGAGTGGTAGCAATTAACTTCTTCATAGGATCAAGTCACTTACCTGTGTATTGCTCCATTTGCTCAAAGCTCATCCTAATATGATATGAAAGGTTTGACTTAAAGTCCTTAACATCTTGCTTTTTCCTCCCTTCATATTTGTTTTAGCTTCTCCTTCTTTTTCCTTAACCTTCTTTGCATTAACTTTCTTTTTAACTTCATGCCCAATTTCTTCATTCTTACCAAGTACTTCTTTATCATCACTTATGAACACCAAATGTACTTTCCCCCTTGGACTTTTCTTTGTATTAGTTGGCAAGGTACCTATTTTTCTTTTTAATATAGTATTATCCAATTGCTCCACTTGATTTTGTATTTTCTTAATTGATGTTTCAATGTTCTGAAATCGGGAATTTAGGGTTGTGATGTACTTGGTGATTATCTCATCCAAACTAGGCTATCTAGTCTGTTGTTAGTGTTCTAAGACTAGTGGTTGGTTTTGCCTCTATTGATTTTGTCCTGATGATTAGAATTTATGATGATTTATGCCATCCTAGTTTATATGTGTTACTATAAGTATTATTCTATTGATTTCACATATAATCCACTTGCTCTATTTGTCTACTAGCTCTTAATGATTGTCACTCTTAGTTAGGGTACCCTCCTTTTTAAATTCACAACATAACACTTGAGTAGATGTAGGTGCAACCATCATATGTTCCAATTTCCTTGTTAGTGTAGCAACTTTAACCTCTAATGACGTATTGTCTTGCTGATACGTCTTCATAGTTATGTTCTCTATCAATTTATGAAACTCTTCTAGTTTTTTTAATCTAATGGTACCATTAGTTGATAAAGCTATTAGTTATTTAATGGAAAAGTTTATGCCACCATGAAAAGTTTGCATCAACATCCTCGGATGAAAGCCATAATAGGGGCACTACCTTAGCATGCCCTTCAAACTCTCCACTATTGAAATATATAACTTAGCAAGGCAGAAGAGAGAGAAGGTGTCGCAGATCTTTAAAAAATTCGAAATGTGTGCATTTGGGAGTTCAATCTAGCAGTTCATTAAATTAAACATAATTTTTTAGAATCTAAATCATTTGAGGCTTTTTTCTTAAAAATTTTTATCTAGTAACTTTACCTGTAGATGGTAGGCTCAATACCATATAGAGTGGGTCTTGAAAAATAAATTCATAAGAAATAAGACTCAATGATGATGATAGGATTCAAGTAATTAATCCCTCTATCATGTATTTGTATTCAATGTTTATCTCGATTTCACTTGCTTTTTAGATTTATTAGACTATAGGTTCTCTAAGATAAATCACACACTCTCTCAAGTTATACAATCCTATTAATTCAATAAATCAAGAGAATTTTCTCTTCATCCTAGCCTATCGTTTGAATGCATCAATTCATTTTGGCTAAGTTCACACCTAACCTAGACATCTTATATATATTGTCTATAGGTCTTCATCCAAAATAAATGGTCTATGGAATTATCTAAAGCATATAATAATTTTTCAATCAATCATACACAATCAAAACATTGAGATCAATGTTTATAATCATCAAACATTAGATAAACAATGTCATTAATATCCACAAACAATTATAACATCAAATCTAGAAATCAAAAGTTAAATTAAGAATAACCAAGTACATTACATCTTAGAGTTCATAAAAACCCAAATCCTATGAAAATATTAGTTCCTAAACATTGTTTATTCATAAAAATAATTAATAAGAAGAAGGAAAAATAAAAGATAATGATGAATTAATCTGAATCCTTGACTCCTTAATTGCTGTTAATGAAAATCCTATGCTTTATCTTTGATTTCTTACACATGGAATCTTCTTCTCCTTCAAGATTATGTGAAATCCTTTAAAGATGTTTAGGACTTGATTCTCCTTCCTTAATGGCTGATTAAAAGAGTTTAGAGGCAAGAGAATACCTCAAAATATCCTTAAGACACTTGTTTATGTGGGGGTTCAACCTGACTCATATCCAAGCTCGTGGGCAAGAGCCTAGCCATGAGACTTTCTACCAATATGTCATGTTCGTGTGCTTGCCTATGACTCCTCGAGCTTTTGCCCTCTATTAGTGTTTTCACTCTAAGTTCTTCCTTACTCCTCTGTTCTTCATGAAATTAGATAGAGAACTCTTAGCATGATGTACTTGCTTGCCAAATACATCTCATATCTCTTTTTGCTCTTCAAAGTCCTATAAAAAGTCAAATTTAGAAAACAAAAACAAAATAACATTTCATTTAATAAATTTAGCTTAATATGAATAAGAATTACATGGGTTTCCATTTGAAACTCAACAAAAATATTACCATGCCTAAATTATGTACGAATTAGAAGCAATCGATTCACTTATAATACTATAGCATAACCAATGTGATTTCAGATTGTCAAGGCACAAGGACTGTAAACTACTAGGAACTTACTATCCTTACTATCTAACTTATTCAATGGGTGACTGATTAATTGATTAATGAAGATAAGCTTAACAACTAAAAGTAAATTCCAAGACAAATCACAAGAACTAACAAGTAATTAAGAAGTTAGAACCTAGATGGTTGATCCACCTATGATGTATTCGTATTTATCACTCAACCTAGATTCAACAAGTCATTGAGCTTGTCTCTCGAATTATGCAATTCTTATTCAATCTTGATAAGTTAAACAAAACTTATCTATATCTAAAAATATCAATTAAATGGATTAACACATTTTATAGAACTTATTATTTTGATGAAGTTCAAACCTAATTCAGTCATCTCTTGTACGCCTATCTATAAGTTTCCATATAAGATGCATCACTTATGGATTGATCTATTCATACATTTGATTTCTCAATGTAAAAATGTGAAATAACATAAATGGAATTGAATTTTACATTTACATAGTAATTAAAAGCCAGTTAGATTAATTCTATAAGAAAATCCAAGACAAATATGGAAATTCAATATATAATTAAGGGAATAATATGATTCTACATCTTTGGTTCACCTAGATCCTACAAAGAAATTAGTTCCTAAACATCATAAAAATGACATTAATGATCATAAAAGGGAAGGGATAAAGAAGCTCATGGTTATGGTTCTTCAATATTTTGACTCTTTAATGATTCTTGTTAAATACTCTACTCTTGATCTTAAATCCCATGTGTTTAGATCTGATTCTCTACTTCAATTTTTCTCAAATCCTCATTAAGATGGTTTGGAATTTATCTCTTAACCTTTCATGGTAGTTATAGGTACAAAACAGTCAAAAATTTTCCTAAAAAACCAAAAATTAGGTTTAAAATGGAAGGGGGTTAACCAAGTCTCAGCTTGGCTCATAATGGTGAAAAATGTCCTACATCTCTCTATAGAAAAATGATGGTTACTCACTAAAGTTTTTCAAAAATAAAAAAAATCAATTTTAAAATATATATATATGTATACACTCATCAAAACATCATAAGCAACATCATGTTTAAGAAATAATTTATTATGCATGCAAATCTCATTGAATTTGTTAGTGCTAAAAGCGCTCAAGCAGTCGGACATCAAGGGGATATGTGCTAGAGTTGTCTAAAGGTGAGTAAGCATAGAAACACGCACGTAATTCAAAAAAAATCAAATATGCAATGTAGAGAAAGAATCTCTTCCTTATTTCTTAGCTTTTCTTAGTTTTTCTTAGATGTTTTAGGCTTTAAACACTTGTAATTCGAGTTTTAGATTGGTTTTTGAAACGTTATTTTTTGGAGACTGAAGCTAAGACATATATCTGAGTTTATAAACCATCATAGGAGATTTTTTAAAACTTAGGTCATCACTTTATTTCCTCTATTTTTCAAATTAATTAAGTTTATGCTCTTACACTTGTATTCTTTGATTTTTCTGCTTGTTTTACGGATTTTGAAGCTGTGTTGATGCCCAGATCATGTTGAGGAGTTTAAGACTTGTCCAAAAGCTTTCTAAGACTGTTTTGTAATTTCTAAACTATTTATTTTAGCTTATATTTGAAGTTCTACCAACATATGTGGCTTAAGATGCATGTTTTCTATACTTTGATGATCATGTACAATTAATTCATTTTTCTGCTAAGGATTGGCGTTTTTATGATGTTGAAGAGCTGAAAGATATGTAATAAGGTCTGATTTTGTTTAGACTTATCACCTAAGATTAGAGTGAAAGACAATTTAAGATCCAAGAGATCTACTTAGGTTGTTGCAAAAATCAATAAACAACACAAATCAATCAATCAATGACCAAACTTTGATTATTTGTGAGAGTTAGATATTTGAGACCACAAATCCCAAAATCACCTTCTAGAAATTAAAACCCGTTGACAAGATTTAAAGTATAACCAAAATTTAAACTAAGTTTAATGAAAAAAAAAGGCATAAGTCTTAATCATAAGTTTTTCTTGAATTCGTGAAGTAACTCTAAACCAACCTTTTAAAATTGTTTAAAGCTCAATTAATTAAGCAATCACCTTATCCTTATATGGATTTCGCAAGCTGATAATTTTCACTAATTTAGAACTCATTTTGTAATTCAATTTTGAAGGGTTTGAAGCAAAATTAGGATAGTTTAGTATTTTAATCTTTTTAGTTAATTAAGTTGGAATTTCCTAGATAATTGTAATATAATTAATATGGTACTTAACCAACAACATTAATTTTTCTCGTGGGTTTGACACTCGGGGTCTTAAAACACTCCACTATATTACTTGTTCAATAGGTGCACTTGCCTTTCGTCATGTTAGTTTTCAGAGAACAAATATTTTGGATTTCAAAGTAAAATCTTTTAAAGCTCTCCTCATTTTATAATCATTCAAACAACAAGGAACAAACACTTACAAATCAAATGTTCTTTCTTATAAGGTGAAGAGTAACCTTATAACATTCTATTTTTAGGCAAATATAAGTCTATGCACAATTTTATTTCCACAAGTGAGGTTAGAGGAACCTCACAATTTTTTAAGGGTGAAGAGTAATCCAAACATAACTTTCCTTCCAATTAGTGAAGAGGAACCCTATACAATTAAAAAAAATTGCTAAAGAGGTGAAGAGAAACCTTAGAACAATCTTTTTTATGTAAAGTGCAGCCTATACAAATGTTTTTATTAGATAAGCCTATAAAAATAATCAACATAAAGGTCAACAAAAATACAACAATAAAGGTGTTTCACTTGAATCATAATAGAATAAGGGTTCTTTCGTTTGTAAAAATCAAATGAATACACAATTACCATTTATAAACCTTAAAAAACATAAATAATATTATTTAAAAGGTCAAGTATCAGATCTAAGGCACTAAATATGAAGATATATGAAATAAAGAAAATTTGGAATTCTAGACAACTTGATATTTATAGCATTTTATGCCAAGAGACTTAACTATAAATGCAATCTAACCAAGATAAATGTTTTAGGACTTATTACATAATTAAACAAACATAAAAGAGTTAACTAATCACACTAAAACTCAACTAAAAATTAAGAAATTAGATTGAATTAGAGACAGTGCCAACACTTCACAAATTTAAGTATGTTGTCTTGTAGAAAATAAAAAATGTGATTAAATGATAAACACTGATTTAGAACACTTTTAAGAAACTAAAAATTTTAAAATTTAAATTTAAGGCTTACCAATAGGTTTAGAAAGTTTGAATAGAAATTTTAACGAGAGATATCCTAGAAGCTTGAAGCACATGAATGAATATACTACTTCTATACAAAAACTTTATGCAAAATTGACAATAATAAAAGCATACACAAATTAAACCCTTTGATACAATAAAAGAGATTAAGAATTAAGGTTTAAAGGCACAAAACTTAAAATGAAACTAGAAAAGATTAATTGGATCTTAATAGCTTAAGAATGATGTGAAATTTGATGAAGGTGAAGAGATTCTTGAAAGATCACTTAATAAACTTATTACTTGATTTCATTTAGATGGGTACTTGTATTAGTGTTAGGGTTTAAGTTCTAACAAAAATCAATATTTGCCTCGACTAGTTATTGGAGTAGAGTCAATTTTGGAATTTGATTTGAAAAAGAAAAGTTTTTCCAGCACCGACATTTAAATAGAAGTTTTTGTCAGGGATCCATGGCACCATTGTCAACAATTTATTGATCTCCTGAATTAAAATTACAAAGCATGATCAAAAGCATTTCTAAATAACTATAAAATTTTCCTAACATTAGACTTAATTTAAGACATTTTTTAAGCATAATTAAAAATCTTTTTCAATTTGCTAAAATACTTCAAGTGTTAATAGAAAATCTTATGCAAAAATTTGAAGACTTAAGAAATGTAGCATGAGCAAACAAAATTGAGTTCCTAGAATTTCTAAATTTTATAGGGCACTTACACATGCTTAATATATTCAAAAAATGGTCTTGAATATTCTATAATGTTTGATCTTTCTATCCCTTCAAATTTTCCCTCTAAATCCAATCTTTAATCATCATATATACCTATCTTTAAATCTTCCCAACATGAACTCAAATCATTAGTAAATTTCATGTTTTGATGCTATCAAAACTAAGATTAGAACTTCCATTCATTCAGTAATCTCCCCCTTTTATGATCAAAAAATATATGATATTAAGAGGACAAAAGAAAACATTCAAATTCAACCATTTCATATTAATTCATACATAAAAATACTTTTCACAAACTCAAATATACCAAATCATGAACATACATCACATATAAATTACACTCCCCATTAGTGCATGCATTAAAATAACTTTCATGAAACAATGTCAAACAATATAAATCAACTAATATCACTTATACCTCTCCCATTTTTTACATCATTAAAAAATAATAAAGATATATAAAATATACCAATTTTAGAAAGATGAATAGAAGAGAAAAATTCTTAAACGTGCAAAGTTTAAATGGACAATTTTTAAAGAAGAAGAAACGGAGGTAGGATATCAATTGTAAAAGAAAAGAAACTAATTGTAAAGGAAAAAATTTTGTGAGGCAAGAGACCAATTGTAAGATAAATTTCAAGGAAAAGACAATATACCAAAATATTACGTATCACTTACCAATTTTAAAAACCAATCAAATTCATTTAACACCATATATTCATCCTTCAAAACATATGATCCTTCCCCTAATACCAAGGCTATTAAAAGTTATTTCTATTAATTTTTATGCCATGTTTTAATGTATTTTTACCCTTAAATTTCTATAAAAATTTTTTATTTATGAGTTCTTTTAATTATACTATAGTTTCAAAGCTATTTGGATTTAATTGAATTGAAAAGAATAAAAAAAAGAGGTTAATGAAATAAATGGAAGCATTTTCATGAGCATTTTGAGGCACTTTTAAAACTAACAAAAAGGTGTGGAATCAATTTGAGGACTTATAGAATCATGTTGTGAAGTTCATCAATAAATTTCAAGGCCAAATGATAAGCCATGAATGATGCATCTATAGAAGAGCAAAAGAAGCTCGAATAATCACCAATTTTGGTGAAGGGAACTTTGGTGATGTATTAGGTGCATGTTTAAGGTTTAGGGCATTGTGAAAGTTTATGGGGTGCAAGAAAATCATGTTAATAGTCTACATACCAAATTTCATAGCCATTGGAGGTGTATATGTTGCATTGGTTAGGTGACTTTAAAACTTTGAATGATTTTGAAATGATTTTACTTTGAAAACCAACAGATAAAAGGTAAGTCAACATATCACAAAAGTAATAAAATGGAGTAAAAGATTGTGTTAACCTTTTTTGATGTTTTTTTTGTTTCTTATCGTATTTAATTCTCATCACTTTATGGGTTTTTATATTCTTTCATTTACAACATTCGAAATAGAGATAATTTTCTAACTCTATGTGGTTCAACCCTAACTCACCACACTATATAGCAAGGTATAGTTAGGAATTTATTATTTGGTAGTTTGCGAAGAAGAAGAAGAAGAAAAAGTAGGAGGGAGAAGAGGGAGGAGGGAAATCCTCCTAAGGTGAGTACCTCACACGCTGTTGCTACTAACCTACCTCTTATTCCAATTTCTTACAGGTTAGATAAGAATAAGTAGCAGAAGAAGGAAAAAGAGGTATTAGAGGTCTTTCTCAAGGTGAAATTCAATATAACTCTATTAGAAACCATTAAGCAAGTTTTACAACATGCAAAGTTTTTTAATGAGCCGTGTATTAACAAGAGGAAGTTGAAGGGAGACGAGAGAACTAGTATGGGGGGAAATGTGTCAACAGTCCTCCAGAGGAAGGTACCCGTAAAGTGCAAGGATCCAAGTGTATTCACCATTCCTTATAAGATAGATAATATAAGGTATGAGAGATGCATGTTAGATTTAGGAACTTTGATTAATGTTAGGCCACTTTCTATCTTTAAGGACCTAAATCTTGGTTTTTTAAAAGATACTCGGGTTATTATTCAATTAGCTAACAGTTTTAACACTTACCGCAATGGGGTTATTGAGGATTTTTTAGTGCAAGTAAACGAGCTTGTTTTTCTTATAGACTTTTACGTGTTAAACATGCAGGGTATGGACTATTTAACTCCTTCAAAAATTTTATTAGGGAGACCATTTTTGAAGATGTATTGAAAAAATTTTGATGTACATAGTGGAGTGTTGACTATGGAGTTTGATGCCAAGGTCATCCATTTAAACATCTTCGATACTATGCATTACCCATCGATTATGAGTCAATAGCTCAATTAGATATTATTGATTCTATGGTAGAACATTAGTCTTTTCTTCCTATAAGGGATCCTTTACAAATAGCCTTAATATCTCTTATAGAGAGGAAGACGTACGATGGTTGGCAGGCTAAGTTTAAGTGTGGAGAGGACTAAAAGGAAGCAACTGGGGCCCATGAGACCTATCCCCTATATCTTGGTAGGTACGGCTCTCAATTTTTACAATTTCCTATTTTTACTAAACATATGGTACCTTTTATTGTGTAGGAACCAAAAGTATATTTAAACCCCTTACTTGACCACCCCAAGTATTCTTATTTAGGAGACAATAACTCCCTTCCCATGATTATATCGAGTGACCTCACTATAGGGTAAGAATAAAAGCTTCTGATCATCTTGTGAAAGTACAAGATGACCCTATGATGGATAGTTCCAAATATCAAAGGTATTAGACCTTCTTTCTATATACACAGGATTTTTATAGAAGAAGGAGCTACCCTAATCTGTCAAGTATAGAAGCACGTCAACCTACTGATGATGGAGGTGGTGAAGAAGGAAATGAGGAAGATGTTCGATGTAGATGTCATATACCCCATCTCTGACAAAAGGTGAATAAGTCCATTACAGGTAGTTCTAAAGAAGTCAGGCATCACAGTTGTAGAGAAAGAGAGCAACAGGATGGTTCCAACCCATTTGTAAAATAAAGGGGGAGTTTACATAGACTGCTATAAACTCATCTAAATGAACAAAAAGGATCGTTTCCCTTTACCCTTTATTGATCAAATAGTAAAGCACCTTATTAGTTATGCTTATTATTGCTTTATAATAGCTATTTAGGTTACATTTAGGTAGTTATTACACCAAAAGACTAAGAGAAGATGACCTTTATATGCCCATATGGAACCTTCGCATATTAATAAAAGCCATTTGGCTTATTCAATACCCTTTCCATATTTCAGAGGTGCATGGTAAGTATCTTTTCTAACTATTTTGAGAAAATCATTGAAGTTTTTATGAACTATTTTACAGTAGATAGGAATTCTTTGATGAGTGTTTAGATCACCTCATTCTAGTTCTTAAGAGATGCCTTAAAACTAACCTTGTTCTTAATTCTGAAAAGTATCATTTTATGGTTTGACAAGGAATAATTTTAGAACATGTGGTTTCTACCAAGGGTATTGAGGTTGATAGAGCCAAGGTAGATCTTATATCTTCTTTGGTTTACCCCACCTCTGTATGGGAAGTTAGCTCTTTTTTTTGTCATGTAGGGTTTTATCATAGGTTTATTCAAGACTTTTCAAAGGTTTCACAACCATTGTGTAGGTTACTCTAGAAGGATATGGAGTTTGCTTTTTTTGAAAAATACAAAAGGGCACTTAATATATTGAATGAGAAGTTGGCTAACAGGTCCATTCTACAACCACCAGACTAAAGTTTCTTACTTAAGCTAATGTTTGATGCCTCTAACCATACTATTGGAGCAATTTTGGCCCAACGAGTGGGGCAAGTCCCTCATGTTATTTACTACACTTCAAAGAATTTAAACGAAACCCAAGCAAACTACACCATCACGAGAAAAAAACTTTTTTCAATAGCTTTTTCTTTGGATAAGTTCATATCTTATTTTTTAAGTGCTAAAGCCCAGGTTAATTTGATGGATACTCCTGCTGTAGGAGTTTGACGTAGAGATCAAAAATAAGAGAGGTTGATATAATAAAGTAGTAAATCACTTGAGCGGTTTAGTGCAGTATGGTGAAGACACTAGTCAAACAAACGACAACTTTCTACATTAACAATTGCACATGGTACATATGAGAATCCCTTGGTTTGTTGAGATGGTGAATTTTTTAATTTCTAATCAATTTCCTATAGATTTCACCAAGGTACAAAAGGATGGGATGTAAAATCAAGTTCTGTTCTACATTTGGGTTATCCATACCTATGGCAATATTATGCAAATCAGGTCATATGAAGGAGAGTACTTAATTCTAAATTTTCTTCTATTTTGGCCTTTTTTCATAGCTATGCATGTGGAAGTCATTTTGGCCTAAAGAAAACAGATTGCAAGGTCTTGGAGTCTGGTTTTTACTAGCCATAACTATTTCTTGATGGTTATGATTTCTGTAAGACTAGCGACAATTGTCAAAGAATAAGTACATCGAGTCCCCGTGGGAAAATACCCCAAACTCCTATTCTGATTTATATGATTTTTATGTTTTAAGCATGGACTTCATGGATCCCTTCCCTTCTTCATTTGGATTTCAATATATTTTAATTATTGTTGATTATGTCTAAAAATAACTAGAAGCAAGAGCCACCCAAATTAATAATTCTATAATAGTTGCATATTTTTTAAGATCTAACATTTTTTCTAGGTTTGAAGTTTCAAGATTTATCATTAATGACAAGAGGAACCAATTTTGTAACAGGACAATTGAGGCTCTCTTAAAAAGATATTAGGTGATGCATTGACTCTCTACAACATACAACCCTCATATGAGCGGCCAAGTTGAGATATCCAATTAAGAGATTAAGTCAATTCTAGAGAAGACGGAAGGATTGGAGTTTGAGCCTCAATATTTCCTTATAGGTCTATAACACTACATTCAAGACTCCAATTGGGATGTCATCATAATGATTCATCTTTAAAAGGCCTTGTCATCTTTTAGTGGAGCTAAAATACAAGGCATATTGAGCGATCAAATAATGCAATATAGAGTTAGCAGCCTATAGGAGATTATAGTTGCAAGAGCTGGAGGAGTTACATCATAATGCTTTTAAGAAGACTCAAATTTACAAGGAGAAGACAAAGGCATTTCGTGATCATAACATTTCAAGGAAATCATTTATAGTGGGCCAAAAAGCCCTTCTCTACCATTCTCCACCAAACTCTTTCGAAGTAAGTTGCGTTTGGAATGGACAAGTCCATTTGAGGTCACCCATGTCTACCCTCATAGACTAATGGAGATCAAGAGTGTGAAGATAAGTAAAGAGTTCAAAGTCAATGGGCATTGTCTCAAGCCTTATTTTGAGGGCTTTCAAGTGCAAAACTTGGAGGTGATGAAGGTTGGAGCTCCAAAATACATTCATTGATGTGGGTTAATAGGAGTCGAATTTGTAACCTTAAACAAGCACTTTTTGGGAAGCACCCAACCTTATCCTTCAATTTTAAGTGTTTTCTGCTTAATTTTTGGTTTGTTTTCATTTGAGTGCTTTATTTGCTTTGTATTTCTTTGGTTTCTAGGATGACAAGAAGGAAACTGTGATTTCTACTTTCAAGGTTCAAATGGCATCTTTGATCTAAGGAAGTATTCTTATTTCCTTTCTCTCATATATGGTTGTTAGTGTTTTTGGACATTAAGGATAATTCCTAGTATAAGTGTAGGGTGGGTCAAGTTCAAATGGGATGTTTAAAATAAAGTGTTAAGAAATCAAAGAGGGAGAGAGAGGGGGAGAGAGAAAATAAAATTAAAAAACGATTAGAAAAGAAAACATCTTTGTTTTTTGTGTTGCTAAGTAAATTATGCAATTCTCGCTCTTCTGGTTTCAACCCAATGTAAGGTTGAAGTTATGAGTGGTGCTAATAACCCTTTAAGAAGGTGATCTAGCCTAGTAACTGAGGGTGTTCACGACAAAGTGTTTACCTTCGAGTAAAAAAGTTAGATGACCTCTAAACAAATTTAGAGAACATTTAACTGAACAACCAGGGTTATTTATGACAAGGTATTTAACTTCACATTAAAATACTAGGTAAACTCTTAAACATTGGTCAAAACTCAAATTAGTTTGTATTTTCAATTGTTTTTTATCCTTTTAAGAATCCTTGACTAGTTTATGTGATAACCTATGCGAAATAGCTTGAATGTTAGATATTATACATACGGGTTTATTTTTCAATGCTTATGTGCTTTGCTTGTGATCATCTTGTTTTCTATCATGGTAGAGCTGAAATTTGTGAATTAGGTTAAAAATATCAATTAATTTCTATTATGCTTAATTAACTTTGGAATTTTGGTTGGGATTGTTTAAGTGAAGTGTTTAAATAATAGCTTAAGGACAAGTAGTGATTCAAGTGTGGAGGAATTTGATAAGGATGAATTTTGTTAAGTTTTGGTATGCCACTTCAACAGAATTCATCCTTATTTTTGCTTTATAAATACTTAAAATGTGTTTAATGATAGGTTCAATCTTCTAGCATAAGTTATTGATCAAATTTTCGTGTTTTAGAGAGATTTAGAACAAAAATTAGATAGAGGTTTGTTACATAGAGTCATATGCAGGGGTCTATGCAGACCATTGTAGACTTTCGAAAACCAAGACATATACAGAAATTCAGCAGACCACTATATAGCTCACTAAACCACCATATATCTAATAGTGAAAAAAATAAGGACAAAAGGGTCTTTTCACCCAAACCTTGGCTTACCTTAATTGGAAAGGGTATAAAATCCAAAAGAGGAGGTAAGGCAGACATCTTTTTTTGCAGCCATTACATTTTATAAGTTTTCCTTCTTGTTCTTACCAAAATCTCTTAGTGTTCTTGGGGTTTTAGGTTGAATTTTGATTCTATTTTGATTTCCTTTCACTTAGTTCAATGTTCTAAGTTGTTTTATTCATTAAATATTGTTCTTGGATGATGTAATTTCTAGTATTTTGGTGTTTATAGATCATATGATGTTTAGATTGAATTTTTAATGAGCTTTAAGCTTGAAAACTATAAACAATGTATAAATGATTGAGTATAATGCAATAGATGATCTTTTCTTCCATTTATAGCTTTGTTTTTAATTGTTTAAGTTCAATTACTTGTTATTTTAGGTCTTACATGATTGGACATTGGATTGTTTGATGATTTAGTTTATGGGTTTTTGCTTATTTGTTATGTTTTTGCTTGGGTTTTGCTTTATAATTGAAATTATGCATGTTCTTAATTTTTAAAATTTTTATTTTTAGTTTTAGTTTTTTTTCCCTATTTTAGTTGTGCTAAAATAAACTACTAGTTTTACATTCAAAACTGCAAGTATATAGG
Organism: Pinacopodium congolense; assembly: GCA_028565735.1. Classification (NCBI taxonomy): domain Eukaryota; kingdom Viridiplantae; phylum Streptophyta; class Magnoliopsida; order Malpighiales; family Erythroxylaceae; genus Pinacopodium; species Pinacopodium congolense. The sequence continues at coordinate 514 of JAOXYD010242263.1, read as the reverse complement.
TTATACTTGTAGTAAAGAATCGATATCTATCCCAGGATGATTGTATATAAACACCTTATCAATTTGACTTATACTTTGTTCAAGAAATCAATTTAAACAAACAAAATAAAAATAAATAATTAAAATGCAAACAAATAGGAAGCAAAAGTGAATAACATAACCAATCGCCAACAATACAAATGAAAATTCAATGAAAATCAAGATTCAAGAATAGGACTTATTGTTATCCCTATTTGTTCCCTTTTGGTTTAATTGATCTAATTTATATTTGGCCAAAGATTTCCTAATATTTTAGCTACCCTCTCTTACGCTGCAACTAAATGTCATTAGCTAAATAATCTAGGATTAACTTTTGGATCTCTCGACATGCAAAGTCTTTCCTAAACATTCAACTAGATATGAAGCTATCCTATAGGCAGTATATCAATTTATCGAAATCTCTTCCTAATATATTAATAACTTAGTATCTGTAGGTCTATTAATTGCCAACTCTCATTGTACATCTAACATGAAT
>JAOXYD010242246.1:0-17013 GCA_028565735.1 Pinacopodium congolense | reverse complement strand
CTTAACAACTCAAATTGAATTATTCATCAAATTGCTTCAGATTGTAAAAACACGCTTAAAATTAAATCAAACTTACCAAACTTAAGGAAAACCACACCAAACTTAGTTAAAACACGTTACACTTACTTCAATCACACTTCTAAAGCTTCAACACTTTTATTTGAATTGACATACACTAAATTCAACTCAAAAGAACTGAAATTGAGGTTGGATTGCCTCCCAACAAGCGCTTCTTTAAGGTCTTTTACCTAGACTTTAAGGTTAGAGAATTTTACTTCTCTTCCTTGGTCCAGAATCCATCAACTTCAACTTATTCTTTCTATGCAACACATAGGCTAAATTGTGAATGGTCTTTGAAGAATTTAAAAGAAATTTATCATTGAAGCATTCTTCCTCAATGAAATACCAATCATGACTTTGAAAATACCATGGTAAAAAGTCTTGAATTGCCATGGTTAGCCTTGAATCAAAAGCATGAACACCAATGAAATCAATATACTCTAATGCTTTTTCAACTTCAACCTCCATTGCCTTGAAAAATTCATCATGATTAAGAACTTTCAAAGCATTATTGTCAAATTGAAATCCATTCTCAACACCAATGAAATCAACATGAACACAATCCAATTGATCATCCAATGGAAAGGTACAAAAACTTTCACCTTCTTTAACAACTTCAAATTCAACACTTTCCTTACAATCACTCAACTTCACCTTATGATCTCCAAAATCAATTGGAAAATCATCATCATCATCTTTTATAGCACATTGCTCATATACAAAAGATGGAGTTGGATGAATAGGTGTGATTGTTTTACTCAATAGTTCTCTTAAATTGGGATATGAATTTTTCAACTCTTGAACTATGGATTGATTGTTTCCTAGATGCTCATCTAATTGAGATATACTGAACAAGGGTACTCGCAATTTTTGAAACAATTGAAAGGATCGCCTAGATGAAGCATCTATTCCTTGTGGATATGGAAGCCTAGGTTGATAAGGTTGGACATTAAAATCAAGAAATAACCTAGGTGGCCTGTCTACTTTCTCATCCTTATTATCCTTATCTTCGTTCCTCTCTTCTTCTAGTACTCTCTCTCTTCTATCATGTCCTTCTTTTATTTTATCTTTCTTACTTTCCACCATTAGTTGCTTTCCCTTCTCTTTTACTTTCTTTCTTTCACTTTCAACCTCATTTTCATGATCAATTGGTATAGTGATGGCCATGGCTTGCTCTTCAAAGGTAGGTTCAGATATAGAAGGTAAGGGTTGAGATAACCGATCATCTAATAACTGAATAATCTGAGCTACTTGAGTCTCCAAATTCTTAATTGAATCTTCATGCGATTGCATCCTAGACTCATTACTTTCAATAAACCTCATCACTGTATCTTCAAATTAAACTGTCCTTGATCAATTGAAGTTGAGGGAAGTTCAAATTGAGGGTTGACATAGGATTGTTGGTAGTCAAACATAGGGTATCTTTCCTTAGAAAATTGATAAGAATCAACTTCTTACCTAGTATAAGAATCATGGTCTTGATTAGGATCAAAGGCAAAAGATGGTTTTATTTGGCAATCATTAGAAGCATGAAAGGAACTACCACAAAACTTACAAGTCATAAGACATTGAAACTCATCACTACCAACTTGAGCTTGTAAATCATCCAATTGCTCATTATGGTCTACCAATTGAGCTTGAAAACTTGGGAATTCATTGATGACATGAGGTCTAACTGGTTTCCTATAAGAAGGCTCAATATTAAATTGGAAGCTGTTGGATGCCATGTCCTCAATCAATTCTAATGCCTCACTTGGGGTTTTACTCAATCAATTGAATGATCAAACTTCAATTTAGGATGGTTAGAGAAAAGGCATTGACTTAACCATAGCAATGTCTTGATTTAGTGAAGACCTTAGATTAAGCATTCTAATCCATTTTATAACTCAATTAAATCATTTAAGGCTTAGTACTTAGCTAATAAATTAAGTTGGACAATTTGAAATCCCATTTACATTTGTTTAATTAGTTTAAGCAATCTTAAGCTCCCCAGATAATTGTAATCTGATTGCCCTAGTAGTCACTTTCCTTGTGGGTTTGACATTCTAAAGTCATAAAAATACTCCACTGTATTACTTGTTAATCGGTACACTGTCATATTGTTGGTTTTTAATTGAATTTGATTTGCATATTAATTGATAAATTTATTTGATCTTAGTGAGTATTAAACCAGGTAACTTTGGATATGTTAAGAAATTTTATTATGCTAAATAAAATGATAGAATAAATCATCAAGAGGTCATATTAAAAGAAAGATAACTAATTACCAGGACCTAAATTAATATGATTTCATAAGACAAAATTATATATTTTTATTTTTTAGGTCATAAGGAAAAGATACAAGTGGTATGTTGATTGTGAATGTTTAAAGCATATGATCGAAGATGCATCCTAACTAATATCCTTTAAAAGCAAGGACGAATGATATGTCACATATAGAGAAAATTCCCAGGGTAAGATAATTAGCATATGAAAACTTGGTAAAGAAGATCACACTATTATTGATAATGTGCTTTTAGTTGATAGTTTTAAGCATAATCTATTGAGTGTAAGCTTTTATTATGAAAAAATATATAAAGCATGTTTTGAAGGAAAATAATGAATAATCTTAGGAAAAAGAGAAGGAAACATATATATATATATTATTGATCTTAATGAATTTTCTAACCATAATATGAAGTGTTTAATGTCTGAAAATGCATTATTATGGCATTAAAGGCTTAGACATATAAGTATGGAACTCATTTCTAGTCTTAATTCCAAGCAAGTAGTGAATGGACTTTCGGATGTGAAATTTTAGAAGGACAAAACTTATAGAGCTTGTTAAATTAAAAAGGTAGAAAGGAGTTCATTTAAGAGAAAGAAATTGTTAACTTCCACTAGACTTTTGAAATTAATTCATATGGATTTATTTAGTCCTACTAAGTTATATAGCTTATGACATAAATTTTATACATACATAGGAGGTAAATTTTATGCATACATAATAGAGGATTATTTTAGTAGGTTTACATTGATTTTTTAAAGTTTGCAAAACGAGTTCAAAATGAGAAAGGTCTTACAATTTCATCTATTAAGAGTGACCATGGTAAAGAATTTGAAAACGAAATATTTGATAGTTTTGTGATGATAATGGTATTTTTCATAATTTTCCTACTACTAGGAGTCTTAAAAAAATGCTATTACAGAGAAGAAAAATATGATATTACAAGGAACAATTATGACTAAGATTAATAAATATCATTTTTATAAATATTTTTTTGCGGAAGCCATTGCTTGTACATGTTATATACCTAGTAGGGTTTATATTAAGTTAACTATGGATAAAATACCTTATGAACTTCAAGAAAAAGCCAAAGATTAGTTGCTTCAAAGTGTTTGGTTATAAATGCTACATTTTAAATGTTAAGATAACTTAGGAAAATTTTACTAAAAAATGGATAAAGAAAATTTTGTTAGTTATTCATTAACTAGTAAGGCATATAAGGAGTATGATAAGAGAAGCTTAGTAATTGAATAGTACATGCATGTTATTTTTTATGAAACTAACCCTTTTAAGATCACGAGAGGTTTTAAAGATGATGATATAGGTTCATTCAAGGATTTAGAAAAATTATCAATTGGAGAGGACAAGGATGGTCACCAACTATGATCACAAGACCTAAGTAGACAAATTTTTGAACCAAAAAATGAAGATAAAATAGATAAAGAGCTTCTTAAAGATTAAGAATTCAAGAACGATCATGTTGTAGATAAGATTTTAGGTGATGTCTATCGAGGATCAAATTCAAGAAGGATTATCTTGTAGATCAAATTATATGAGTAATTACTAGATCTTTCCTTAAAAATATTACACATCTTACTTTTATCTCTCATATTAAACCTAAAATATAGAAAAGGCCCTTAGTGATGAGAATTGGGTTTTTGAGATGAATGAGGAGTTGAACTAATTTAAAAGAAATAAGATATAGATTTTAGTACCTAGACCTAGTGATAGTCATATTATAGGTAGAAAGTGAGTATTTAAAAATAGACTAGATGAGGAAGGTAATATTATAGGAAACAAAGCAAGGGTAGTAGCTAAAGGATACAACCAAGAGGAAATAATAGGCTATAAGGAAACCTTTTATTAGTAAGTTTCCTAATCTAAGACATAAAGACAAGTCCACTATATCAATAATTAATATAAGCCAATGAGTGTAAATATCATCTCTATAAGGATCTACTGTACATGCTAAAGTCGCACATTATTCAATTGTATAAACTACTCTTAATATCTAAATGATAAAAAATTTAAAAATAAATAATTAAACAAACAAGTATTCATACAAAACACAAGTTATTGAAATAAAAACTCTACTAATAATAAATCTATCTAAGCCATTAAATGTCAATGGTTTAATCAAATTACAAGAATTAATTATTAAATAAATGTAAGGTTCTTATAGTTAAAGAAGATATAACTAATGGTTATAGAAATATCTTTTCTCTTTTAATCCTATTCTATTTACTTAGTCTATAAACAAATTGGAATAAAAATTTTATAATTAAAAAAGCTTAAACCTAAGAATTTTAAATCTAAGAACCCTCACAATAGAAATTAAAGCTTGGTCCATATCAAATTCAATTATGATGTGTAATTAACTTTCCAATAATTAAGAGCCAATGATTATGGATCCATTAATCATCTATTAGTCTAACTTAGGTGATCAAACTTAAAAAGATAATATTGCAACTCTATAATCATAACCTATTTGCTTTCCTAACCTTAACTAAAGCAAATTTCATACAAATATTAAATAATGAAAACAAAGATAGAAACATAAAATATATATTCATTAATGAAAATAAAAATTCAATATAAATGAGAAAAAAAGAGTGAAAGATGATACAACCAAAATATATATCTTAATTGAAGACCTTGCTCTTCTATTCACATTGAATACTCTTTATGAACTCTAATTCCCTAACTCAATGCTTAGAAATAAAATAATAAAACAAAAAGGAAATAAAAATAAAAAGGAAATCTAACTACTCTAATTATCTTCTTTAGCTTTTATGATCGCCTCTTTTTTTATTCTTAAACAAGCTTCCCTCTTATAGCTTTCCATGATGGCTACTAAGGTTTCAAAACCCTAAAATGTTATAAGGGAAAATTAGTCCTTCTTCAACACCTAAAATGCCCTTCAATCTCTAAAACACTCTTTAATCTCAAATTTTATGGATGCTAAATGACACTTGAACTTGATTAGAAAAACACAATTACAAGGACTATTATTCTATTGTCTACATCAGCAACATAAATTGCAGTATATAGGGATATCAACGGTACCATTTATGACCAATGTTATTCTTTTATCTTTTTCCTTTAGCAAAACAGCGCTTCATGAAGAAGAGAATGGTGTTGTTTAGAAGAATATTTTATTTTTGTCCAATTTGACCAAAAATCACTATTGTCATGCACTTGGATCCATCAATTCAAAATAAACCTAAAACTCTATAAATAAAAGAAATTACTTTAAATAAAGTGTAAAGACATTAAAAATTATCTAATTTAGCTACTAATAATTCTCTTTCTCTTAATTTGGTACTTGTCCTCAATTAACTACTAATAGTAGCAAAAACCTAATTAGGTACTTCAAAACAAATCAATGTAATTAAATATAGTTAATACCTCTTAATTTAATCTTAATTATGTCTTAACATATATGTTTAAAAAATAAAACAAAACCATCTCTTATATATGATACTAAATTAAAAAAACTTTAAATAGATAATCATGCAAACCCTTTCAAGGTTATCTTGCTTGATCCCATTTATTAATTTATCAATTAACTTAGACAAGTGCAGTTTATGCACCATTGTATCTTAACAAGTTTATTTTATACTTCAAATTGTCATTTATAACACATTACTTAACTTAAACTTATTTGCTTCAAATTTAATTCAGTTACTTTCAAAATTTTCAAAATTTAAAAAAAAATCACTTAAACTAAGAATCCAATTCCAAATTCATATGAAAATCCATATAAAGCTTTATTAAAGACTTAGCATCATGTATGAAGAGTTAGCTCCATATATGCAATGCAAAACCATATTTAAGAAAAGTACTAATAAATCAAAAACTAATCAATACTAACTATACTAATCACATCAATTGTATCAAAGCACACCAATTAACAATGAACTAGTCATTAGAATAATCAAATTGACATTTGTAAATTAATAAGTATTAATAATTCATAATTATTCAACTACATAACTAATAAGATATCCTATTCATTCCCTTACACTTGAGCTAAACATTATCCCCATTGTTCATATAATACGAATAAAAATAAAGAAAAAAGGAACGAAGCAAAATACTCCTATGGACTTTCATTAATTTTAATTAGTTCCAATTTTGATTTGTACAACAAGACTAAAAAGAAAATTAAAAAACAAGGAAGACAAATAGGTAAAAATATCTAGAAAAGAAAAACTAAAAAGACAAAAGATATATAAACAAAATAAGATCATTCAACTAGTCATCTCTTGATAACGGAATCAAGTCGATGTTTCTCCACCGATCTCAAATCTTGCCATACTTCCAAATCTTCAAAGTGGAAAAGGTAATCCTTATCAAACAATATGGTAAGACCTCCCCCTCAAAATTAACTCCCTTATGAGCTAGAATCCTTGTAATCAACTTTGGAAAGCATAGAATCTTGTACTTCTAATGAAATTGCACTACATTTGTCATATAAGGAATGATGAACTTAGCCAATGGAACACCTTATAAAGCACCTAATCCATGAAGCATGTGATAAAATATATAGTGTCAGTGTACCTACCTTATTAAGGCCACTCGCCTACGGTTAAATATTGGCACTATATAAAACCAACTATGCTTAAGACAACTTATGAGCTTTGGCATAGAAAAAAAACTAAAGATTAGTTATTGCAAGGTTTTTGTGTGTAACTACTATATTTTGAACTCCGAATATAATTTAGGTAAATTTGATTGAAAGACAAATGAAAGGATTTTTATAGGTAATTTATTAACTATTAGAGCATCTAAGGTGTTTAACAAGAGAACCTGGGTGATTAAAGAACCTATGGAAGTTGTCTTTGATGATTCAAACCCCTATAATGTATAGAACTTTGAAGATACTGATATAGGTTTATCGAACGATTTAGAGAAATTCTGTCTAGAAGAACAAATAAGGATAAGCTATATACCACACGTGCACCTAATGAATCCATTATTGAACTAGGTGAAGTTGATAAGAAGAATGAGGAATTACAAAAGAAGATTGGAGGTATAAGATAATATATAATTATTTAGAAATTTATCTCATATTGCCTTTATTTCTCATATAAAGCCTAAAACCCTAGAAGAAGCTCTTAGTGATGAATGTTAGGTTCTTATCATGAATAAAGAGTTAGATCGATTTGAAAGAAATAAGATTTAGACATTAGGGCCTAGGCCTAAAGATCACCAAATTGTAGGTACTAAAATGAGTGTTTAAAAACAATCTAAGATGATTTAGAAAATATTTTGAGGAAACAAGGCTAGATTAATAGCTAAAGATTATAACTAAGAAGAAGGAATTGATTATAAAAGGACTTTTGAACCAATAGCAAGATTGGAGGCCAATAGATTGTTGTTTGATTTTATATCTTATTTAGTTTTTTTTTTCAAAGAATGAATTTCTAAACAGTTTTATTTAAGAAGAAGCTTATGTCAAGTAGCCCCTTAATTTTTAAAACCGTGATGCATCTAACTATGTTAACAAACTTTTAAAAGCCTTATATAGTGTGAAACAAGCCCATAAAATTTGGTATAAAATTTTTTTTTCCTAAGGAAAGGTACAGACAAACCTTTTCACTAAGAAGGAAAATGACGATATTTTGATTTTTCAAATTGATGTTGATGATATTATCTTTGTTGCTACTAATGAAAGTTTATGTAAGGAATTTGCCAAGTGTATTAGTAATGAGTTTGAGATGAATAAGATAGGAGGCTTAATTTCTTTCTTGGCTTGCAAATTAAATAAAAGGAGGATGGAATTGTCAAGAGGGCTTAATTTCTTTCTTGGCTTGCAAATCAATCAAATGCAAGATGGAATTGTCATTACTTAAGTCAAGTACACTAAGGAATTAATCATAAGGTTTGGAATGGACCAAGCTAAGCCATTAGGAACTCCTATGAGTGTCACTACTAAGTTAAAAATGAAGAAGGTAAACTCATAGATGCTAAGTTGTATAGAAGCATGATAGGCAGTTTACTTTACCTTATCACAAGTAGGCCCTATATTATGTTTAGTATATGTTCATATGCTATATTTCAATCAAGTCCTAAAGAGTTTTATCTTTTAGTAGTTAAGCGCATATTAAGGTATTCTATGGAATTACATCTTTAGGATTACGGTATCTTAAGAATGCATTTATAGATTTAATTGGTTATTTTAATGTGGAATATGTTAATAGTATCTTGTATAAAAAGAGCATGTCCAAATCTTTTCAATTCTTAAGAAATGCATTAGTATCTTGATTTAGTAAACAATAAAATTTAGTAGCTTTTTTTACCACAAAAGTAGAATATGTAGCGGTTGGTACTTATTATGCACAAGTGTTTTGAAAACATAGTATGTAGCAGCTGGTACTTATTATGCACAAGTGCTTTAACTTAGGTAACAACCTAAGTATTATGGCATGGAGCTTAAAAAGATCCTTATTAGGTGTGATAATACTAGTTCCATATACCTAACCAAGAATCCAAATCAATATTCTAGGACTAAACATATTGAGATAAGGTATCACTTTGTTAGAGATAATGTGCAAAATAATGACATTGAATTGGAAGTTATTGATACAAAACACCAATTGGTCAATAGTTTTACTAAAATATTAAATGAAGATAAGTTTTATGTGATTAGGAGAGGATTAGACATGACGAATGGTAGGTCACTTTGAAAATTGTATGAATTGTATGCTTTTTAACTTCTTTGTGAACTCATCCAAAATAATTAAATTTTAATAATTAGTATTCCTTTTACAATTTTGTGGCTTGTTAGTAGTGTCAAAAAAGGGAGAGAAGTTTCTATGTATAAGATGTTTGATGAAGGGGGACTCAATTTTTTTCTAATCATGTTTGTGCTTATGATAAGCTACTTTTTAATGCATAATATTTGAAAGTTTTTATGCAAAATAAGTAAAATGCATAATATGTATTTTTAATGAGGTTTATGTTTTCTAAATCTCCTTTTATGCTTTATTGAAAAGAAATTTATGTATATATTTAGGGAGAGTAAAACTTGTTATAATGCATGAATCTAGGAGGATTGTGATTTATATGATGATTACATGTAATGTTCAGCTTTATGAAAAACTTTGTGTTTATGGTTTGATGTGATTGATTATGAATGTGATTTTGTTCGACAATATCACAAGTTTTTTCATCATCAAAAGGGGGGAGATTATTGAACTAAGAGAAGTTCCAATCTTATTTTTTGTGATAACAAAACATGATTTTACTATTTATTTGCTTTATAGTGTAATGTTTAAAGATAGGTGCATTAGTGTTGGTTTAATGTGGAAATTTTGGACTTGATGACTAAAATTGAGGAAAATGAAAGATCAAACATTTTGGAAGCGTCAAGACCTTTAGTTAGGTTGTTTAAACTTGGTTTAAAGTTTTAATTGAAGCTTTGATAACCATATAGGCTCAAATTCCATTTACATTGCATATTTTTTGAAAAATGCATAAATTTTTCACTGACTAAGGCGAATTTTGTGTTTGAATATATTAGAACATCTTAGCATTTGAAACAGCCTTAGAAATGATTTTTAAAACTTGGGTAGATTTTTTTTAGATAAAAGAAAAGGTTATGGAAGGTTTAGGAATAATTTGAAATTAAGGTTGAATTGAAAATTTTCCAAAATGAGCTTAAAACTACATAGATTAAGACAATAAAAAAAATTTGCTTTCAAATGACTTGTCTTGACCATTAAAATTATTTATAGTAACTTTTTAAACTTGTATGAGTCAAATTTTATGTTTTTGAATATGTTTATAAATGCTTTGGTATATTTTTTAAGACCTATATTGTGACCTCAACAGCAACCCATTATGGTGGTCATTAGTGTCATTTTAACGGGCCGTTGTAATCAAGCTATTTGTTCAAAATATAAATGTTGATAGCACTATTATTGTGTGAGGTTTTGACAGAAGCATAACCATAAGGAGAAATAAAGCCATTGTAGACTATCATTGTGCATACTATCAAACGAGTAACGATTAGTTTTTGACAAATAATAGTAGTATTATTTAGCGTAGCAACTAGTTTGATTATTAAACAACTTTTTAAGCTTGAAAGCTTTATAAAAGAGGTTTAATGATAGTTGAATGATGTTTTATGAAAATTTGATGTGTTTTTTAGCTTAAAAATAATCAAAATAATTTTCAAGTACCTGTCTTGATTCTTTGTGTTTTATAACAAGAGTTTTCATTTTTATAAGTATTTCAAGAAGGTTTTCATTTATACATTTAATCTTTAAAACATTTGAACAATTTTGGTTGTTGAATTTTCAAGTAAAACACCTTTGAGTTATAAATTGAGTTTGGAAAGGGGTTTCGATATTTCTTGGGTTTAGGATTGACTCAAAGCTTCCTCTTTATCTTGAAAAGATTTGTATAGGGTTACTCTTCACCTTTGCAGAAAAATATTGGGTTTGTAAGGAGTTTCTCTTCACTTGAAGAAGATTTGTAAACTTAGTCGTCACTAATAGTAAAATATTCAATAAGATTATTGAAGAGTGAACGTAAGCAATTGAGGTTACTGTCAAACCACTGTAAAAGTCACTTGCATATCCTCTTTTCCTTATCTTTCAAATGCTATTAATTGTTCATTTTCCTTATATCTAGGTCGAATTATGGTTTAGAGATTGCATAGAAGAAAAATCATTTTAGGTGATTAGATTAAAAATTTTTAAACACCTAATTCCCTCTCACCTGTCTTGGATTCCATTAGGACTTACCAAGCCATATTGCTCCCACTTAATATAATATCACTCATTTTGTCCACCTTTTTATAAATCTAAAAATAACACAACTGAAACATCAATATCATTAATACCATCAAAATCATCCATATCATCAATATTGTCCCAATCATCAAAACTCCAAACTACCTTTAAATTCTTACATCAATGTATCATATAAAAATCAAAACAAAAATCAGTTTTATTAAAAAAAACTAAATTTCTCCTCTATTTAGGAATCATCAAAAATCTATCTATGAATGTATAGATAATTAATTTTAATAAGACTTCCAATTAGCTCCATATAATAAATCCATACACATAGTTAATATCATAAAGTGAAAGCATCATAAAAGATAACTAGAAACTCCAATTGGGATAAGTAAATATCATAAAAGTATATCAAATGTACTATAGAAAATATAAATATGCAAAAGATATCTAACATTAATCATCTAAATATGAGAAGTGATGTATATAATATACAACTACATCTAAGTGATCCCTTAATACAAATAATCTAATATCCACTAAAATTTCTTTAACTAAATTATACAACTACATCTAAGTACTCCCCATATAAAAATCATCTAATACCACTGAACTTTATGTAACTAAAGTTACATCAAAAAATGATCAATTAGGTAGAGGAAGATAAGAGTGAAGCAACTCTAACAACTCCCTAAGTTGTATGTCAATCATGTTAAACTAATGATTTACGATGTCTTAAAATGGGTCTAAAACAATATCTTAAAATGTGTAATGTGTCTAACTCATTATAGAGTAGAGTGATATGAGAGTAGAGTGATATAAGACTTACTATTAGCTAAACAAGACATTGAAGAAGGATCTAGTAAAGGTTGAGAAGACATGGACTCATCATAATAGATCATTACAATATATGACTCTAAATAAGTACGATGCCACTAAGACTAAAGTGAGTAAGTGGAGGCACAAGTAGCTATTAGAATTGATGAAGTTGAGTCATTTGACCATTTACGACTTAATACCCTATAAAACTTACTGTGGATTGATTAAAGAAAGAATGGAAATCAAATTCATTTTCTAATGATGGGACATAAATATGTTGGAAGATGAAACTTAGGATAAGAGCATATGGAATGTTTTGGTTGCTCTTCTTATATCTAATAAAGTGAATCACATTATTCAAGATAAAATCACAAAAATGAAGTTTCTCTCCCATCATCATGGTGGAGAGAAACCAAAGATCGTCTAAACTTAAAAAGGTGAAGTGGCCACTAAAATAAAGATGATAAAAAGATGATGAAAAGGGGAATGATGTTAGGCTCTCAAAGATCACTAAGTTTACGAGTGATTCCATCCTATAAAGGTAACTTAGAAATAATTTTGACTTAGGTTAATGTGGAATGGTAACTAGTACTATTTTTAGTAAGGCAAATCATCATAATAATATTGTGGGGAACTAGGAATGCCAAAAATCTCATTAATGAGATTTGTAATGAGGTGATAATGATATCTTAGACTTTTGAAAAGATATGATATTCATCTCTTGTTAAGCTCTCTATAAGATTACAATAGAATAATCTAACATTGGTTGGTCTTATTCTATATAATTGGGTAAGAAAGGGTTCCCACCTTTAGGTAATGAAGAGTTGAACTAAACCATACTTTTTGAAGTGGTTTAAACAAGTAGGAGAGCTGACTAGGTTTTCATGCTCAAGGGTAAAATAATTAATTAATTTAGGAGAGTCAATATCAAAATACCCATCCTCATATTAATTTAGGATGTAAGAGTTCTTGCCTTTAATGGAAACACCACCTCTAGTTTCAACTATGGTAAAGGATTTCATAGATAGATGAAAATTGATATTTGAAACACAAAGAAACCTATAAGAATTGAATTATGCATGATATCAAAAAGTAATGATCAAAGCATAAATTTTATGAAAATACAATTATATAATCTGTATTCCAAAACCATTTACTTCGATCTTTAATAAATTTTATGAAAAATAACCATTTTATATAGAAAATTCTAATTAAACGCAATGCTCCTAACTTGAAAAAAATGAGTTTAAGTTCAAAAAATAAATTCAATCAAAATTAAATGTTGACATAGTTCAAACATGTAGCCAATTGCATTTTTGAAATGTTAATTTCACATAAGGGTTTATAATTTGTCATTTTTGAAAAAAATCCCGAATCTTAATATCCTAAACTTGGAAAAATCAAATTTAAGCTAACTTAATGCAATTAAAGGTCGAAAAAGCTTAATTTGTCTGCCAATTTCATAAAAATACCATTAATTTTAAGAAACTTTGAAGAATTTGATAAAAATTCAAAATCCTAATAAGGATTTAGCTAGAAAATTAAAGGAAATGTTACATATTGATGAGGAAATTAGTCCCTAAATGCTAATAAGATCTCAATTAACCAAGATTCATTGTTGGAGTCTAGCTAAAAAGTGACAAATTGCTGGATGAAGAGGTACTGTAGGACATGATGGTAGGTGAGAAAATGTGCAAAAATTGGGAAATTTTTTAAGGATTTAAGGTGTTGTTTTGTGAAGAACAAAAAGAAATTGAAGTGGAAAGTGAAATCAATAGCCAAAAGGGATTTGATTGTTGGAGATAGAGTTTTTTAGAAAGAGGGAGTGAATAGAGTGAAAGAGAACTGATGGGAAGGAAAGAAATGTTTTAAACTCAATGACATTGATCAATCAGTCTTATACATTGATATGTATAGATTGATTAGTCCTTTAAATAGTGTTTCAACAAAATTGTTAGGGATGATTTTCTAATTGCATTAGTAGACCTCAAGATTCTATTGGTCAACCAATGTGACCTGTATTCATTCAATTCCTCCTAAAATGACTTCCAAATAACAAATTTCAACTATAAACACATAATGGTTCAAACTATGCACTGGAATAAACCTCAAATCAAAATGAATGTTATTAATCACGATTAATTCTTCTCCTAATCATTTATAACATCAAATAATAACAATTTCAACTCATATTTCCACCTTTATAAACATGCAACAATATTTTCTCCTATAAAATATGTATTCCAAGTCAATATTTTCAATTATAATCAAAGTGAAGACAAATGTATACCTCTTTATGTATCATCAAAGATTGCTTCAACTTCTTTCTCACTTAGTTCAATAAATTTTCTACTTGATTTGATGATTTTTTAAAATTTTTTTGGAGATACCCTTATTCATTTCTCATTTGATATCCAATGATCCTCTTTAATATTGACCTTAAAAATAAAGAAATCAACATATTCTCTAGTTTCTCACATTAATTTGAGTCTTTAAGGGTTAGTTACTTTCCTTCCATTCCAACCTCTTTAAGACTTATGCCACCAATTTATTTATCATAACAAAAGCACTCAAAATGTCGAAAGTTGCCAAAAAATAACAAATCATAGGTTTATGATGATAAGTCTAATAAATGTGGATATATACATTCCCAAGTCTTTCATTATAAGTTCTTATATGATAATGCATCTTAAGTGAATGATATTATATTCTAGTATAGGCATTATGTTTAACTTGATAAGATGCATTTTTAAGTCTAGTCTTAGGATCATACATGTATGCATGATATTTTTCTTTTGGTGATGTCCTAGATGTAGATGCAATAAATTCATATTGCTTTGGTATATATTCATTATCTAGGTTCTTTCCATTCACAAAGGTAGTCTTACTATTTGGCGGGACATTCGTATAGGTATATCTTAAGCCACATCTGTAATTTTATGCTTTTTGTACACCTATCATGCACTTAAACTTTTCCTTTCTCTTAGTAAATTTTGATAAAGAATCTTTAAAGCTATCTACTTTCTTTTTCAATGATGCATTTTCATCTATAATTTTTTTGCATCACCAATATTCACATTCTTAGATTTTACTATGCAATGCAAGTCATTCTTTAATCTCTCATCTTCTAGGTTGTGTGTACCCAAATTTTCAATGTTTTCTTATACTTAGATGATAAATTTTTCTATTTTCCTAGTCAACAATCCTAAGCATTAAATTAATTCATCATAAGTAAGATTAACATTATAATCACTTTCATTGTAAGAAATGGAATAGATGGTACCTCTTCATTTGCCAAGAAACACATGTGAGCCACTTTTTCTTCACTATCCAACTTACTTATGCCATTCCATGTGTGGCTCTTAAAGCTTTTTGTTTCTTTCCATCCATTTTGTCATTCCTCTCATGTTTGTCATTGTCTTTGAGGAGAGGAAAATGGGTCTTATGTTGGGTTCCTTACACTAAATGTTAGAGAACTACTTCCTTCATCACTTTAAAAGTCATATTCTTCTTCAAATGAATGATCTCCTTCTCTTAGTTCTTCTTGAGCTTGATTTCATATGTAAAAGGAGATCCTATCATCAATTCTTCCAAGGATAAGTGGTTTAAATCCTTATCTTCTAATATAGTTGATACCTTGACTTCCCATGACTTATGTAAAGACCTTAAAATCTTTCTCATTAATTCAATGTTAATATAGGTCTTTCCTAATTCCTTTAGAGAATTAACAATATTAATAAATCTAGTGTATCAAGAAAAGATAGTATGGTTACCATGCTAGCATATCATGAAGTGTGTGAAAAGGTTCATATAATGTGTAAGCATAGTGACACTTGATTCATACCCCCATGTGTTACTTTTAATGTATGTCAAATTTCATATGCGGATTCACACATGAATACCCTACTAAACTCATTTTTACTTATCGCATAAATAGGATATGCACAACCTTATTATACAAAGATATGATAGGGGCTTATTCCATAGTGCTTTTCATGATATTTTGATGTAAATTCATCCCTATTTAGATTTTTAATTGTTTAATTTATGCTTTAATTTGTTTAATTTGAATATTAATCCTTAATTGAAGAGAAAATCAAGAAAAATATAAGTTTGGAGCAAAGTCGGACTTCAATGGTAGTCCTGAATCATCCTATGCTTAAGTCCTTGGCAACTGCTTTAAAGTCAGCTTTCAGAGTTAAATATGGGGGTTAAACAACATCATTTATGTCCTTTTCAAGTGCCTTTTAAATACCTGTCATAAAATTTCTAGCTAGATCTCAACTCTCATTGGTTACAACTTGATCCACTCGCCTCTAACTTGTAAAAGACATATATATTGAAGATTTGAAGCTCTTTTCAGTAAGAGAAGAGAGAAAACATGTTCTTAGATCAACATTTCAGATTCTCTCAAGTTTTAGGGTTTTTTCTTGTGTTCTTCATTTTTTATTTTTGTTTTGCATATTTAAGTTTATTTTTGAGGATTATAACAACTTAAACACATTATTTAGATATGTAAATTTGTTTATAGCTACATTTGGTGCTTTCTTAACCCATTGTTACATTGAAATCGACTCTTTATTCTATATATTTAAAGATATGTTGTTTATAATGAATATTATGTGTTTCTTGATTCAAATGATTGATTGAGTTGATTTTTAGCTAAGGGAAATGATCTAAATATGTTCTAAACATGTGTTCATATGTGATTGAAGGCTGCCCTTTGTTTAAATGAAATTCTTAAGGCTTATTCTAACTTGATCACTTAAAACAAAATTAAGAAACAACCTTAGGATTCGAGAAAAATTGACCTAAGTTATTGGATAATTCGTTAAATAACATTGTTTAAATTATTGCATGATCAAACCTTGATTTATCATAAGGATTATAATAAAAAATTAGGAATTTTTAGGTTAAGTGTCTTGAACTTTAATCCTAATGCTTAAAATTGATAAAAAACTAAACTTCAAATTATGTTAATTAGAGAAAAGGCATTGTCTTAACCATATCATTGTCTTGAATTAGTAAAGTAACCCTAGGTCAAGCCTCTCAATCCTTAATTGATTCAATTAGAGTACTGGAAGCCAAAGACTTAGCCATTTGATACATTTAGGCAAT